>JASCZW010006089.1:0-112718 GCA_034211315.2 Aedes japonicus
CTATGAGAAATAATAAAAAGCATTGCCCATCCAAAACATTCATTGCATTTAAAATTCATAATGACATTGCAAGCCTGTTGACCCTTGTGTGATCGACAGGGTACCCGGGTACCTTTTCATGTTTTACATTACTAAATTTCATAGTTTATTTTAAACTAGGAAGCTGAAATTTAGTGACATTCCAATTATAGTTGGAAGGCAACTTTTTACATAAAAACATTTCGTATAGTAGCAAGGGGTGCCGAAGGGGGGGACCTCGATTTTTTTTACCCCTTAAGTGATCGACAGGGTACCCGGGTACCCACCAAATTCATATGATCATAACTCTGGCTTTTATTGACCGATTATAATTCGTTTGGCACCGTTAGATTTCAAAACTCATTGGCTTTATGGACATTATAGGCAATGACCATTTCAATTCATCTGGTTCCCGTAAATCCGTGTTACCGGGGCGGTGTTCCTGTACGGAGTCACAATATCGGAACATCTATTGAATTTGCAAGAATGGATGTCAGAATGTTAGGAATAACTCCTAGAAACTATTTATATCCTATTGTGGGCCATATACTAACTTGTTCCTGGAACGGCCATTCTGTAACAGATTCCCGTGGGGCCTCGAGTGGCCATGAGCATTTTCAGTAGAAACTCCAGGCAACATGGGTATCAAAATTCATGAAATTACTCCAGTAGGATATTTCTTAACGTCTAGTGGTAATCTGATGATTTGTCCTCGGACTTGTCAATCCGGAACAGGTTCCCATGGGGCCTCAATTGGCCATGAACATTTTTAGTAGAAACCCCTGGCAATATGGGTATCAAAATTCATGAAATTTCGCCAGTAGGATATTTCTCAACATTTTGTAGCTATCTGATGATTTTTCCTCGGACCGGTCAATCCGGAACAGTTTCCCGTGGGGCCTCGAGTGGCCATGAGTATTTTCAGAAGAAACTCCAGGTAATATGGGTATCAAAATTCATGCAATTTCTCCAGTAGGAAATTTCTTAACGTTTAGTGGCAATCTGATGATTTGTCCTCGGACTTGTCAATCCGGAACAGGTTCCCATGGGGCCTCGATTGGCCATGAACATATTCAGTCGAAACCCCTGGCATGGGTATCAAAATTCATGAAATTTCGCCAGTAGGCTATTTATCAACTTTTAGTGGCAATCTGATGATTTGTCCTCGGACCTGTTTTACCGGAACAGGTTTCCGTTTGGCTTCAACTGGCCATGTTCATGTTTAGAAGGAAGCCTTGACAATATGGGCTTCAAATTCATGAAGTTATACCAGAAAGTTATTTCTCAACGTTTTTTGGCATCTGATGATTTGTACTCGGAACATTCATCTCGAAACAAATTCCCGTGAGGCCTCGAGTGACCATGAACAAAACTGGACACAACACGTTGAGAAACGTTGGAATTTTGATAACCACATTGTCAAGGTTTCCTTCTTAAAATGTTTATAACCACTTGAGACCTGACGGGAACCTGTTCCGGATTGACAGGTCTTAGGATAAATCATCAGATAGCCACAAAAAACGTTAAGAAATATCCTACTGGAGAAATTTCATGAATTTTGATACCCATATTGCCTGGAGTTTCTACTGAAAATGTTCATGGCCACTCGAGGCCCCACGGGAACCTGTTCCGGATTGACCGGTCCAAGGACAAATCATCAGATAGCTACAAAATGTTGAGAAATATCTTCTGGCGAAATTTCATGAATTTTGAAATCCATATTGCCAGGGTTTCTTTTTAAATATGTTCATGGCCAATCGAGGCCCCACGGGAACCTGCTACAGAATGGCCGTTGTAGGAACAAGTCGGCATATGGCCCACAATGGAATAGAAATGGTTTCTTGGAATTATTCCATAGATTTTGACATTAATTTCCGGAAATTTAATAGTTGTTTCCAAATAGTGCCTCCGTACCGGACCACAGCCCCGGTAACCCGGATTAACGGGAACCAGATGAATTCAAATGGTCATTTTTGATAAATTCCCTGAAGCCAATGAGTTTTGGAATCTAACGGTGCCAAAAGAATTAAAATCGGTCTATAATAGCCAGAGTTATAATCATTTGAATTTGGTGGGTACCCGGGTACCCTGTCGATCACTTAAAGGTGTTTTTTTTTGTCGATCACATAAGGGTTAAACAACTGCAAAAAAATATAAAACATAAAACATAAAAACATAAAAAAATAAAAAAAAATGATTTTGAGGGTGGTTTTGAATATCTCGCTGAAGAAATCATACAGAAAGTTGGGTCGCGAACAAAATTGTTCCTGCAGACCCAAACTTCAACTTTGCTCACATCATCAAGTTTACATTCTCACTTTATTCAAAACTGAATTTTAAAAATCCCTCTGAGAGGGTTTATTTACAAAATGACTGCGTTTAAAACATAATACCGCAGACAGACGTTTATTCTGGACTCTCCAACATGGGTAAAAAACATGGCATCCATCGTATAAGAAAGTGGCAATAAGCAATCAGATGGCGCCACTGAGCTTATAGAGCAGATGTCAAAATGTTATTTAGTTTTGGTTTTGATTCATTACACATACAAAACCTGGAAAGAATATAATTTGTTTGTTTCGTTTACGCTTGGAGTTTTTACATCTCGTCCAGTATTGATTGTTTCACGATCGACAGCAGGCCCGAGGGAAGATAGCATGCCGATAAGAAAAACACCGCATCCAGCTAGATAAGTGACGATCGGTAGATAGAAAGTTAGTTAAGACTTGATCGCGACAAAAACCTGGACACCCCTTATTACGTATATCTCTGGAAAAACTTTATCAACGCGTGACATATTTCGCAGACTGATGAACGTATGTCTGTTCATTGTGTAAAATCATTTGTTTGTTATATAACAAGCTCTAAGATCGGAGATGGCGTTGAAAGAAAACTTGCAAAACAACTTGGTTTTCCAGCAAGCACTGTCCGTAACGTTCTTAAATCATTCACATAAAAACGGATCACAGGAACCACCCAACGGACACGAGAGTGAAACAAATATGCAAATATGTGGCTAGAAAATGTCCTCAACTTTCGTGCATACTTTCTAGCACCGGCAAGTTAAGAAGTCATTCAAGGTGAAAACTGTACCGAACCGTAATGATAAACCGGATGTGACGGCTAAAACTCGGGCTCGCAAGTTATATCGCGAATATTTGACGAAGTTTTCCTGTGTGATAATGGGTGATGAATCTTGCCATGCAACGGAACGGCGTAGAGGAGCATTTCAGGATGAAGAAAAAGGCCAAGTTTCCCAACACATATTTGGTTTGGCAGGCAATATGCAGCTGTGGTCGAGCAAGCCATAGCTTCATCATTCACGGAACGGTAATACACCGTGAAGAATGCCCAAAGAAGCGATTGTTACGATTCCTATGCAGTCATGACACTCCCTCGCTATTCTGGCCTGATTTGGCATCTTGTCACTACGCCAAAGATGTTTCGGAATGGTATAAAGCGAATGGAGTCCATGTTGTGTCGAAAGAGGCGAATCCACCTAACTGTCCGGAGTTGTGACCTATCGAGCGGAATTGGGCTCTCGTGAAAAGAGAACTCTCTCAGTATAAATTACAATCCACAACTATAGAAAAAAATCGAAAATCTTGAACAAAAGCTGCTAAATCGGTTGCAGAGAAGTCTGCACAGTCCCTAATGGCTGAAGTAAACTCAAAAGTTCGTAGTTGCTACATGCAGCTTAGTTAAGAAACTGTTTTGAGTATTGAGATGTCTAATGATGCACAATTGAATGAATAAAATATGCATCTTGGGTTGAACTAACAGCAAATTTGTTTTATTCCAAATTTAAACTGTCCAGATTTTGTCGCGAACACTTATGGCCAAGTGCAAACCTATTCTATAGCTCTCAGAGGAATCGCGATGGGCCGTTATAAGGGAGTTTTTATTGGTAAAAAGATTACAAATATCTTTTGAGTTGTCTCCTACTTTTTCGTCCATACTCATAATTGATGGAAAATTGCACGATTTAGACCTAGTTTAAACGTGATTGAAATTTTTTTTGGACATGACTTAATCTCGTTTTCAGTTTCTCTGTTTTACTCATATAGTGTAGAGAAAATAGCTTTATTAAGTAGGTTTCCTGATCTTCCAATATTTTTCAAAATTAGCTTGATTATTGTTATTTCTGTAAATTTTGTGAGCCTTATGTTTTAGATTTTTAAAATTTATAATTTCCTGGTTAAACCACAGAGAACAGACATTCAGGCTGGTTTTTTTTTCAATTTAATGCGTACATTTTTAAAAGCAAACCGTTGAAAAAACAAAGCCACCTAGTCTATGATTCACAAAACTAGAATTTCCAGACTATCAAATCTCGAGGTGGGCAAGTGGCGCCATCAACCTATGATTCACCAAAACTAACAAAAACGAGCTGTAATTTTTAAATCGCAGTTACAGAAATCTTCACTAGGAGGGTACTCCAGCTTGGATGTCTGTTCTCTGTGGTTAAACCAAACTAGATTTTAAAGGCATAGTTACGTCGCCTTCTTGTCACTAGAACTTCTTTCTGAATTGTTTCCAGTGAAATTTTGAGAAAATATTTCTACTGCATGTTCAACATTTGTCTGACTTTTTCAAACCTGTTGCCAGTTTGCCTTGCTCAATTTACACCTAATACAGTCAGTCCAGTATTAGTTCACGAATTAGATGGAATTAGATTGAAATAACTAATCTTTTTTCTAAATTTTCTAATTTCGTTGGTATTTCACATATTTAATTTGGTTAAATCCTTAAAATTCAAGTTTGTCAAAAATAAATTATAATGTTTCGTTATAGACCGTTGTTTGGTGCTTATAGACAGCATTACATCGATTTTTGACGTTAGTTTTCTTTTTTAAAAGGTAAGATTTAACAGTTTGACAATGAACATCTTAACAAGTTTATCGAAGCAAATGTACACTGGTTAAATATTGCTTACAGATTAATTACTTAAAGAGTGTCAATTTAAACTTTAATCACACCGATTAGACTGAGTCAAGGAACATATACCTTATATTAAATTTTCCTCGTAACATTCGAATGTGTTCTGACAGAATATTTCAATGTATACGTGCTTCTCATTGGTTTTAATTATAAAAGTCCACCTTTGATGCCACAATCCTTAAAACGGAATTAATCATCGGCTTCTCGAAAACGTTCCGAGAATAGATTCTATTATTTCACGCCTGCTTCTATTTTGAGAATATAATTTGTCATAGTAAGGATTCGTGATAGAGAGCTGCAAACGAAAAACTTTGCAAAGCACGCAGTTCCGGTCACCAAGGCAAGATGCTTCCTTCTGCCCTTCGATTGAAACATATTGGTGGCACGTGAATTTTTGTCTCAGAGATAAGCGCCGTACTTGCCGTAATGGATGCAATTTGGATTTGGATTTTCCCGACTAAATTTACGTAGAGAATGCGTTCTAATACTAAAATAAATACTGAATTTGAATTCATTGTCGATACAGTTGAAAAAATGGTAACACTGGCGAGCGAAAATCGATTTACCTGTTGGGCTATACATGGTTCGGAAACAGTGCATATGACGCATACACATTAGATTGATGAAAATTTTGAAATTTTTGCTCTACTATGCTTAAACGGTTCAAAGTCCAGTTCAAAGTTAGTTACGTTTTATAAGAAACTGATGTGTACATACATGAAATTTAAAGTTTACGTGTAAATTACATTTCAAAAAGTCATATTTTCGTTCACTGCCTTTTTCTAGTTCCAAAACTTTGATCAAGGAACTGTAAAATGTAAGTTGGTGTAATTTTGTGATGGTAAGCAGTTTCAAAGGGCAGTGAAACTGCCGTCAATGAAAATCCCAAACCTAAAAGTTAGTGTCAAGTCCAACCGAAAGTTAGAGTAGCTGTGAAAATGTGTTTCCTTGTGGAATTTTTAATGATCTAGCTGTGACAAAGAATACAAAGGCAGCAATGTCCATAGTAGCAACAACAGTTAACAGTTTCACCTATTCCGAGAACGCAACAGTCAGAGTTATAGCGTATTCGTTTTTTAACCAGTTCCAAACTGGATCGGTTATCAAAATTGGGTCAACTTCTTGTTTGTTAAAAGTTAGTGTGTATGGTTTTTTTTCGTAACTCGTATCGGATTGAGGTTTGCACTGACAATAAGTTTGGGTATCGCAGGTTAAAACTGGTTCCAACCTAGGCTCAAAAACGAATTCGATATTAGTGTTTACGATGAGTGGGTAGCAAGGGAGAAGCAATTTAACAGCCAGCATTGATCGTCAGCCTAGTCCAATACAGATACAACATTCTCCGAATCTCAACCTCGTGATTTGGACTTATCGCAATCGGACAAGGAATAAGGCGAAAAGACAACAGGCTGACGTAGAAGTGGAAGAAATTGTTTGGATTACCCGGAAGCAGAACGCTAACCAGCAGAACGGACCCCGCAAAGGGTTTTCTGACAATTGAAAGGTGGTCAGTGCTCTCAATAACTTGGAGCAAGCCAGGTAATTGTTTTCCATTTTGTATAATTAAATCTTATTTTGAATAATATTTGTATGATCACATCACTTATCAACGTGAATCCTGATTCGGATTTTCTTGAAACTTTCAGGAAATGAACTAATACATATGGATTATGTTTCGGCATAATTACTTTATTCAATTTCCTTTCCATCGCTGAAAGCTCTCACCTTTCCCCTAAGACCCCTCATTAAATTATATGCAATGGTGGAACCGACAGTTTTGGTCACTTTCGTCCTTTCTTTCTTCAACTCCAGCTCGTTCTTAAACACCTTGGACGATTTTCGAACTTTGTCCTTCATTATGGCCCAAAATCTTTGCACCGGACGTTTCTGGTGAATTTAGGGGGTTGGCGGTTTTTGGTACAAAAACAACATTATTGTCTTTGTACCAATCCAACGTCGATCGCGCGTAATGGCATGATGCCAGGTCCGGCCAAACTTATGTCTCGCCTTCGTGGGACCACAGGAAGGGCAACGGACGCTTCTGAAGGCACTCGGTGCGGTAAATTTCGCTGTTGATGGTACCCGGTGTGATGTACGGTCTACTCAGTTTACCGCATTGGCATATGGCCTGCCAGAGTTAGTATTTTTTTGGCGAATTTGTCCACTTTCTTCTTCCTTATGTCTTCCAGACCACCAAACCGTGATTTGGCAACTTAGAACTCCAGCCCCGGCATCTGCTTAGCGTCTGCCTTGATGTAGGTTTCGTCATCCATAACCACACACATCGGTTTCGTTAAAAAAACTCTCGATAAAGCTTCCTTGCGTGGAATTTGGCCGCCATGTTTAGTTGATCACGCCGGTTCGGTGCCTTGCGGACCTTGAATACACGAAGCTCAGCTTGTTTCAGGGTTTGCTGAACGATCCAGGTGGAACACTTTGCCTTCAGAGCCGAGTCGCGAATTGAAAGGTTTGCGATTTTATCACCCGAGACACAGTTGTATGGGTTCCCAGTTGTCTTCCGATCCATCTCATGGTCGCAGTCGGATTTTTCATGACGGCGCGCAAAATTCTCCGGCGATTTTCTTCTTGTTTCGATGACATCTCAATAACCACTGAACCAATTGTTATGATATTTTGCACATGTAAACAATTCACTCCAAGTTATACCCAGATTTTCATCAATTTTTACTCACGGACAAAAAAGTTACATGCGCATAAAAATGGTGCATTTTTTCGAGTACAGGCCTTGCTCGATGCAGCTCATCTGTGGACGTCCCACCGTTAGCTAGACCGCGTACGGATAATTTGTGAATAGAACGTTGGATTTGAAGTTGTGAATGGAATGGACCATAAACGAAAAGGTGGACCATTTTTCTGATAAGCTGATTTTCAACTGGTAGTTGGTAGCTGTTAGTCATCGCGGCTGTGTGTAGAGAGTTGATTCACTTGACTTCCATTAAATCTTTATCGACTGCTTGCAGTGGTAGATCATGATTCCAGATTGATTCGTCTTCCTTCAACCACGTTGCACCTTTGAACCACAGTTGATTGTCAACCAATTCGGCCGGCGAGAGACCACGTGCTGCTAGATATGTGGGGTTGTCCATGAAACCTGCAGCCACGTGGTAGGTACTCCAGATTGGTAGCTTTCCTGTTGGCCATTAAAGTTTTTTACTTACGAGGATGAGATACCAACCACTGAAGCACAATGCTTTAATCAGTCCAAGCCCACTGGTCGACCTGTACGAGCGGCAGAGCTTCGGTGATTTGGTGCATTATAGGCCCGTCAAAAGAAGTGCACCATTTGGCTCCAGGCGAAAACTTCCAGTTCTTGTCGTGGTAGCTTCAGCGTTCGGACACAGGCTTTGCTGACTAATGTCACTTGCGAGCCAGAATCTATCAGTATTTGACAAAAGTGAAACTATAGTCCAAATGCTGCACTTTAACTACCGCTGTATGTAGCAACGAAAGAGATTTCTTGATGCCCTGTGGCCCTTCAACTGTCAAAGCAACGACGGGACCATCTTCTTTGGCAGGGACTTTCAGTAACATTCACCACTTGTATATCTTCTTCAACTTTCTGCATGTTTTTGCACGTTGGTTACGGTCTACCACATTATTACCTTCTGGCCGAATTTTTCGCTGTGAATGGCCTTCACTAAAGGGTGATACGGTCAAAATTTGGTCAAGGGAAAACGCGTGTAAATCGGTGAAATCGTTTATTTAAAAAATCAAATTAAATTTCTTTTTCAAGTTCAATTAGTATAAAATTCAGGAAAAATATTCAGTTAGGCTTCCGCTTTTCCAAATCCGAATTGCCGGGCCTTACGCTTGACCCCTGCCATCAGATTTTGTACAGCCACCTTGTCCACCTTCTTCGCCGCAGAAAGCCAGTTTGCCTTGAACTGCTGCTCGTCCTTAGCAGTTTTTTTGGTCTTCTTTAGGTTCCGCTTGACAATAGCCCAGTATTTCTCAATTGGGCGGAGCTCTGGCGTGTTGGGAGGGTTCTTGTCCTTGGGAACCACCTGCACGTTGTTGGCGGCGTACCACTCCATGGCCTTTTTACCGTGATGGCAAGATGCCAAATCCGGCCAAAACAGTACGGTACAACCGTGTTTCTTCAGGAAAGGCAGCAGACGTTTATTCAAACACTCTTTCACGTAAATTTCTTGGTTGACAGTCCCGGAAGCTATGAAAATGCTGCTTTTCAAGCCACAGGTACAGATGGCTTGCCAAACCAGATATTTCTTTGCGAACTTTGACAGTTTCGTGTGCTTGAAAATATCTGCTACCTTTCCCTTCCTTTTGCCGTATAAAACTCCTGTCCCGGAATCTGCTTGTAGTCGGCTTTGACGTAGGTTTCGTCGTCCATTACCACGCAGTCAAACTTCGTCAGCATCGTCGTGTACAGCCTCCGGGATCGCGCTTTGGCCGTCGTATTTTGTTTATCATCGCGATTTGGAGTCACTACCTTCTTGTAAGTCGATAGTCCGGCTCGTTTTTTGGCTCGATGCACGGTTGTAGACGATACACCCAGCTTTTATGCGGCATCTCGGAGAGATAGGTTAGGGTTTCGCTTGAAACTACCGGCAACTCTCTTTGTCGTCTCAGCGGCTTCCGGTTTCCGATTTCCCCCCGATCCAGACTTCCTGGCTGTCGACAAACGTTCCACAAACACTTTAATTACATTTGTAACGGTTGATTTGGCAACTTTTAGCGATTTTGCCAACTTTGCGTGCGAGTAGCTCGGATTTTCGCGATGCGCGAGCAAAATTTTGATACGCTGCTCTTCTTGCTTGGACGGCATTTTGACAACTGAAGAGTGAATTCCAAAATCAAAATAGGAGCAACATTCTACACACACACACCTTCAAAATGAGGGGTGTTCAGGTTTTTTAAATGCAAAATTGAAAGAAATACGTCAAGTTGATATTGACCAAATTTTGACCGTATCGCCCTTTAATGCAGGAGCATCTTTTTGTTTCCCCATTGCATCCAACTGCGTGGAACGTTGTAACCAGTATCTGCACCAACCAATATGCACCAACTAAAGCACGCTGTAGCGCTTCTTGTCGAAGTGGTCGGTTAGGGTGCTTCAGGTGTTGTGATAATTTGCACCAGATATAGTAAATTTACTTACCAATCTTTTTCCGTATACGTCGAAAACAATTATTGCATTTTTAATGCATCGGAGATGTCGTGTCGATCGTGGATCGTTGAAACGTAAATAAATAGGTTTCGGTCTCCAGCGAACGGCTGGATTATGATAGCGGGCTGCCGAACGTTCAATTGAGGTGAAAAATTTGACACCTGATTTACGCCAGGAGGTGCATTGGACAGCTGCGACATGATTTGCACAGTTTTCGTAGTCATCGCCTGGTCCAGCATTAGTTTCCGCTGTGTTGCGATCAGCAGGTGCAGCGCTTGCTTCCAATAGCTCCTTCCGGCCAAGCTTTTCTGGCTGGCAGACAATCCAACATCGTTGACGTCAAGGTATTCTTCGAAAATATCCTTCCCTCGGTGATACAAACCGAAAAACTCTTCATTGTGGACAGACGCGATGGCTTTGGGACTATCCTGTTTCTCCTCGACGTAAGTTTGTGTCTCCCGAAAGCCGGCAGCTAGCTCCTTTAACTGGCTTAGTCAGTCCATAACCTCACTTAAGGACGGACTCCGCTCCTTGATAGAGTCTCCGACTGAAAGCTCTCCAGGCATCTGAGCGAACATGTTGATCCGTTGGTTTAACAGCTGCTGTAGGTCTGACATTATTCAGATCCAAAAAAGGTTCAAATGTTTCGGTTCGAATGGACTGTAGATTTTGCATTCAATTCTGACTTGAACTGCCGTTTTATCCGGGAATAAAAAGAAAACTATCAGGGAGGCGTCGATGCCAAATCAGTCTCTAGCAGTTTGTTCTGATAATTATCAATACACTAATGATTAACCGTTAATTCAAAATGCGTGCCCTACAGAATCGGAAGCAGAAGCCGCCAAAACGAAGCACCAAACAGGCTGAATCTGTGAAACCGAGGGTTCGAAAGCTGTCCGACAAACTGCTGACGATGAAACTTACATAAAACTCGATTATAAAACTCTGCCGAGACCACAGTTTTATACCTCGCCGAAAGGGAAGGATGTTCCTGGATCAGTGAAAGCCATTAACACCGAACAATTCGGCAAGAAGGTAATGGTGTGGCAGGCCATTTTGAATGTGGAAAAATAAGAATGGACAAATCTAGGTGAAGGAGTGTCTGCAAAACCGGTTGCTATCCGTGATCAAACGCCATAACAAGCTCAATATTTTGGCCTGATCTTGCTTCATGCCAATACTCTAGATATGCACTAGAGTGGTTAAAAGGAACAAGGTCGTATTTGTACCAAAGGAGATGAATTCATCAATCTGCCCAGAGATTCACCCTATCGACATTTTTTGGGCTTTGATGAAGCCGAAGCTTAGAAAACGCATGAATCCAGCGGATAGTGTTGAAAAATTCAAGAGAGAGAGGCCAAAAATTGTGAAAATGTTAGGAGAAAGCACTGTGCAGAAACTTATGAGTAGTGTTAAGGGAAAAGTTAGAGACCCCGCCTACCCTATGAAAAATCAAGAACATTGAAATGAAGAGGGCAAGAAAACATTATTATTTACTATGTTTGAGAATGAATAATCTAAAACTCATAGTATTTTATTTGAGAAAGAAAGTGAACAGTTTATAGTAGCTGAGGAAGTTATCTAGCTGATGTGCTAAAAACTATACAAACAGAATGATGTATCGAGTTTTAAGAGTGCGGAAGAACAATTTTGAGGTTTCTCATAGTATTTCCCAAACACATTTCAAAGATGGTTTTAACCGCCAGATTTAATTTATATGAGTTTCAATAATTGGCGGATAGGTTAGGATTTCAAAATTTGCATCAGTCTAATACCCATCGCATTGCTTACGATAACATGCTAGAATTGATAACCAGCCCCATCACCCAAGCATTCCTGTCCACGCATCCACTTTCAGTAAAAGAGCTTATCGAACCACATCGAATTGTTTTCACAAGAGCGTTAGGTATTAATTAATCACCACACTTGCAACCGATAAAAGCCAGCCATTTGACGTGATTTAATTAAAATATTCTGCATCACTGCGTGGTTTCAAGCCGGCCACCGGAAACGGACTGAGCTGACTGAAAGGTGTATCCATATATCACCGAAGCGCATTCTCTTCACTGGCACTAACTGAACTGTTTGCTGGATTGATAGCGAATTTCTCTGGATTTCGTTCCGATTGTGCATCCAGTTGAATTATGTCAATGAGATCCAATGAATATCTAGAACCGGAGATGATAGTAGAACACCCAATAATATGCTTTCGTTGTCCCTGTCTTTTCTGGTTGAAATTCAAGTGATCAGGCTACAATTAGAAATTGAGATGCTAATTAGTGAATTGGAGAATATGGTGATGTACTGTTCAAATCATTCATACATCGGTACAATTAGTGTTTCGTACCGTTTAGCACTTGTCTCAGCTAATAAATTCGCTGCTATGTGTGCATGTCTGTGTATTTTGTTAGTTGCATGCCACTCTAACTCACCGCTAATGAGAAACAATTAAATATTCAGTTTCGACACAGTTACACGTTTCTCGTTCAACTCTCATGACATAAGTCCTAAATCTACACAAACGAATGTACAAATCGTATTGTAATGGTTATGTGCTTGAGCTAATTGATATTCGTTTCTTGTAATAACTTGTACTTTGTTGTGCTGCAACCGATTTCATTCTAAAGCCTGTTCACGTTAAATTTCGGACACTTTTCTTTCAGTGTAGATTTTGAATTATGTCACGGATCATCTACCACAGAATTTGAAAGTTTCACTTCTTTGGCAGCTGAAACTCTCCGCTTTATTTTGTGGTAAAATATGTTTACATTCTTGATACATTCAGTAAAATGGCGTTGAGTCGTGAAACGCAATTAGTACGATCGACAGCAAAATCCGAATACATCGGTTCGCGATTTTGCCGAGAAAATAAATCTACCGAAAAGTTGTATGTTTTGTGTTAAACAAACCATTTGACCAGCACTTCATAGGCGTAGCAGAGCCCCCCCACTAACTTTTGAATCAATTTTTATAATTTTAGTGTTTGCTTCAATTTTTATTATTTAGTGTTAATTTTTGATAGATTGCCCGTTTGCCTCAATTAAAAAGCGCGATTTGGTGACAAGCAGAATTAAAAAACTGCAAAAAGTGGGCATTCATGATATTTTTTTTTTTAATTATAAAGACTAAATTTTTTCTTACATACGATTTTCTACGGGCGAGACGAAACGACTTATATTCCAGTTTCAGAGACAAGACAGCAGTTGTTTTATCCTATTCGAAGATTTTATCCGTTGCTATGAGCATGAGTAAGATAATAAACATGATTGACCACCCGAGGCTGCTACTCCGTTGTTGCCAGATGAGCTGTCATTACACAGAGAACGACCAGATGATGCTTAGTACTAGTATGCATTATCAATGTGAAAAAACTGGTGATCTCAATGAAAAAACCAGCGCCTGCCTCCCCCGAATGCAGGTCAAATAAGGGAAGGAAATTTCATAAAAAGGGAAACACCAACGGGATCCTACGTTCAACTTGCGGTTATATCTTAGATATAAACCACATTTATTTTTTAAATATTAATACCTATTTATGATTTGAACCTTATACAAATAGTACTATTGGAGCCAATCACAAAATGAGATAGTGGTTAACTTGCTCCAGAATATTTTGTTGTTTTTTTTTCTGTGCTCACTCGATCAACGTACTCACATCGCTGAATTATAGATAATCGAAAAAATACGAAACGCGCCATACAACAAAATAGTGAGTAATAAAGCATCGACGCAGCCTTTCACGGCCGATGCTCGAAGCAAACTTTTTTTTTTTGTATACTTTCAATTTTTACAACTGTACCAATGCTATTGAATTGCTATCTATGCCAATCCATTTAAAATTGCGATTTAGGAGTTTGGTAAAAGTAAGAGTGTGTAGATGCATTTCGTGCCTTCTGGCAACTTTATGCTTCTATTGATATCCAGGCTCATTGATTTAGTTCAACCGGGGGAGACTTGATCCGATACTCAATGATATTGTTATCATAAATCCGCTCAATCAATCGCTATGTTTTGTGGATGGATTATTATTATTTGAGATAACTCAATACAGACGTCATCCATACTTTGCTTATTGACAGGCAATCTGTGAAGACCCACCTAGTACCTTATAATAAGATGCTAGTGTGGACCGGAATTTTTCATTTTTCATTTCTATACTGGGGCGCCGTTCTAAAATTTCTGAAATCGACCGCGTTACGGGCCGTTTGGGAGATTTTGAGCGATAATAACTAAGTCATTGCATAAACGATTTTCATATCGTTTGCACCAATCGATTGGAAATAATTCTACGTATCAGTTTTAGTAATCAAGTTAATTGATTTTTAACATTAACTTTTTAAAAATAACGTAAATGTAAGGTGATGTCTTATAATTTCGATTCGCAGAGTAAATTAACCAAATTTCCTAGCACAGTTTTCAAATCTAAGCAAGACACGTCTCCCATCGTCTTCTTCTTCTTATTCTTTGTTCTCGAGAGGTAGATTCTGTTTCACGCTAGTGTTTGACGAAACATCTGATTCCCCTCCCCTTTTAATGAATTTGATTCACATTGCTTTAGTTGATACCCCCTTTTGTTCATGCAATGGTACCCGATGCCATCATAAAAGACACATTTCCGAACAAATGCCTCGTTCGTTCGGCAGCATTGGAGCTGCGCGGATCTCCCGGTGCTGGGCAGCACCCAGCAGCATCGCTCGGTATCCAGCAACTGGTCGTGGCAGTAGCAGCTGGCGGTCAGTAGCCAGCAGTGCCCAGCCTGTCGTGACTTTATTTTAATTAATCACTTATTTGTACATCGATCAATCGAATCAACTTTACAGAGCCAAATTTTCATGTTATTATACATCATTTATCTTAAAACTAAAGTTAGGGGGATAAAACCGATTAAGCGCGGCCGTCTCGAGGTTAATAGGGATTACAAATTAAGGATGGGATAGAGGGTGGAAATTTAAAGTATGGTTCACGTAACACATTATATTTAAATTCTAAATTATTGAAACACATAACTATACAACTTATGGTTTTCTTTTAACTTGAACATTTTTTGAAAAAGAAAAAAAAACATACACAGAAAAAAAACTTAAACTAACTACAATCTAAAGCTAATGTTAGTCAAAAACACATAAATGAGTTTCATGTACTCCCAAACACGTACAGACAAAATATCTCGAATTGGCACATTGGGTTGTCTACCTCGAGCCCGAAGGGAATCATAGAGCCCCGATCTGACTCCACGATGTTCAGCACAAGACCAAATAATGTGATCTGCGTCCTGATAGCCTTGTCCACACTTACAGAGATTGCTGTCGCTCAGCCCAACCCGGTATAAATGAGCGTTCAAAGAATAATGATTGGACATGAGGCGAGATATGACACGAATGACGTCTCGACCCACATCCATCCCCCTAAACCAAGTGGTCGTGACTTAAAAAGCAGATGACGATGGCAGTACATACAGTGGATTCCTGTCATATATTCAGGCCATACATACAAATTTCGATCGCGTTCCCCCGACAATTGATGAAACCCGCCCTTTTCAGGGCGAACAAAACAATTTGCCAAATTAAAGAGTTTGTTTTATTAATGTCTTATGAGCTAATCGAGTAGTGAAAATAGCATTACAACGCACCGTCTCAACATGGCGTAACTTGAAGAGCCCGGATAAAATGGCCGAGCCGCGTCAATCTATATGTAAATCCTAATTTTCTCTGTTCTGACAATTTCTTAGGGTGGTTTCCTACCAATTATTCAGGCCATCCTGCTACTTGAGAAGACCGTGAAGCACATTTGATCGCGTACCATGTTCCCCCGACAATTAATACAACCCGTTCTTTTCAGGGCGACCAAAACAATATGCAAATCGACATTTTCACTACATGGCGTTACTTCAACATGGTGTTACTTCAAGAGCCCGGAGAAAATTCAGGCCATCTTGCTACTTGAGAAGACCGAGAAGCACATATCAAATGTGTACCATGTTGCCCCGCGACAATTAAATAAAAACCCGTCCTTTTCAGGGCGAACCATACAATGTTACCAATTAAAGAGTTTGTTAAAATATTATTTTATCATAAGATAATCGACATTTTCATTACAACGCATGGTTGTAATGTTACTTCGCGTTACTTCAAGAGCGGATAAAGTGGCCGAAGCTGATGCTGCTTATCTATATGTAAATCCCGATTTTCTCTGTTCTGAAAATTTCACAGGGTGATTACCTGCCAATCATTCAGGCCATCCTGCTACTTGAGAAGACCGAGAAGCCAATTTGATCCCTATGTACCCCCCGATAATTAACACAACCTGTTCTTTCTGGGCGACCAAAACATTTTTCCCAATAAAAGAGTTTGTTAAATTAATATTTTATCTTGATCTAATCGACATTTTCACTACATGGCGTTACATCAACATGACATTACTCCAAGAGGCCGGAGAAAATTCAGTCCATCTTGATACTCGAGAAACCCCCCCCCCCCCTCTCCCCAACAATTAATAAAATGGGTCCTTTTCAACACAATTTTCCCAACTAAAGAGTTTATTTAATTTATTGTAGAGAAGAAACAGAATAAAGAAGAAATAAATTACATTCTCATGATATTCTAGCTATGTGTAAAGACATTTGAAAGATAATATCTTTACTGATTTAAACTCTTCTAATAATAATTTTCATTATTATTAAAATAATAACAATAATTCTTATTATTATTAGAATATTTAACAAAATTATATACATATTAGTTATCACATATACATATAAATTGTTTTCATATTCATTGCGATATGAATCACCAGTAGAAGAAATGAGCGGGAAACCAAAATACCACATCAGCGTATTAACCAATCAGCAAACAGCAGAGCGGACAACGAGATCAGCGAGTAGCTGGGAGCTTATGAAAGACCCATTTTTAAACTAATGCCTCATTCTTTCGGCAGCATTGGGGCTGCGCGGATCTCCCGGTGGGAGAAGTTAGTGGTGGCAATATCCCGCTAGGCAGCACCCGGCTAGGCAGCACCCAGCTTTGGCAGCAGCAGCTCTCGGTACCCAGCAGTTAGTGTATGTTGGATTGTCACGTGTTCAGTCAATCCAGGGGCTGTATTTAACAAACCCAACCAATGCCTTTAAGCTCGGTCATGCTACAGGTAGCAACTCACCTAAGATGGTAGACCTCAGGAACGAGCTGCAGCGTCTAGAAAACCATCGATTACAAACACTTGGGGATAAACCATCCCAAGTTTTGGAAAGCAAGGGTTCTGCCACCTCGTTGATGAGCATCAATGTTCAAAGTTTGAACGCTCACGTGATGGATATCGCCTCAGATCGGATTTTGACAAGCGTGGAATTCCTCGCACTGAGTGAGACTTGGCTAGGCAATGACTCCTTAGTCGATATTGAAAGCTACCACTACATCGTTCAGTTCAAACGCTGCAACTTGAGAGCAGGTGGTGTAGCAATATATCAGCAGGACAAGGCTACCACTATGGCTGCTACCCACAAGATCCAACAGCTCAGTGAACATCATGACGAGATGTTCAGCGTTGTCGATAACGTTGAGGACATTTGTGCAGCTAGGATATCAGTAATGGACACTGAAGTTCTGCTGGTTGTGGTGTACATTTCACCAGGAACAACTTCCAAGAATTTAAAATTGTTCTTGATTCGCAAGTTGTTCAGGTATGCTGCGCAAGATACGCCAGTTGTGTTGACCGGAGACTTTAACATTGACGTTTCCAAACATGAAAACATAGATTTTCTAGATTTTGTGCAAAAACATTTAAAATTTACTTTAGCAAACCTTCGGAATGAAGCAACCACACTGGGTGGTTCTTGTATAGATTTAACGTTTGTTAAAAATATCGGCGTAGAGTGCAGACGTTATTGTTCATATTTTTCGTATCATAGACCTATGTTGTCTGTACTCGGATTCGAAGCACCCGAACCATTAAATCAACAGGTAGCAGATATTGTGGAACATGAACTGGAATGACAACATCGATCCATTCGACAACCAACCATCACCTAGCACTGGACCATTGTCTGTACTACTCGGACCATAAACAACAAACGACAAAATACCAAACGGCCCTTTTCAGGGCCACTTGAGTTGAATTCAAGATTTTCATACACAATATTAACGCTCCTAAAACACCTTAAGACTAATATTATATGCTTTTCTTCCATGGAACAGAACCAACAACAACGACCACCCATTCGACTGTCTACCAAATCATCATCTGGTACTCGACAATTACCGGTACTCGACAATCTACTCGGATCATTCCAGGAACAGCGAATAACTGAATACCAAACGGCCCTTTTTAGGGCCACTTCAAAAGTTATAAAGAGTTGACTATATTAATTTTCGTGGAAAACTAAAACTAATAACAGATGGTTTGATGAGTCTTTAGACTGAACAAAATATAGTAGATATTTATTAATTCTATTACAATTCCTCCACATCAACAAGCAGTCCTACGTCGACTTTGCAGATATGTCACTGACATATCTCACCTTTTCGTTTTTTTTCTGTTTCTATGGGAGAAAAACGGTGTTTTGCGGTGTTGCTTTGCCAATATATACACTAAACATTTATTTTCGTAAATTAGCTTTCACTCGTTTCGTAAAGATGGAGTTTGTACATAGAACAACTGTCTCGTAAATGGGCTTCAAATGGTGAGTTGACAACTTTGAAGGAGGATGCGACCAACCTCTGGTCCTCACAAGTTCCTACCTCACGCCTCCACGAGTCATATGATCACAAAAGACTGCCAGCTGAAACATGGTGACGCTGGTTGGCGTAGCCTGGGCAATGTTGTCAATCCGACAATAGCGAAGTGAGGGGGTGCGACCGGTAAATCATATCATAATTTTCCATTTTCATATCTTTCAGGTCTTACAGGTCATCAGGTATCATAAAATAGTTTAAAATTTAAAATTCATCTTGTTTTCTCATGGCTGTCATACATTGTCTAAATTTCCTGGTTCATAATGGATGCGCTAGTTTCCCTACAATTGCAACAAAACAGCAGTTCTTTACCATTACCATTCATCTTTATCATCATCACGACCATTTTTATCGTTACTTGTGCTTTTGTGATTGACATATTAACATTAAAATAATTTTATAATTTTTAGCTAATAGTTTATACATACTTTTAATTATTATGTCTTATCTGTCCAATTATTTTTTGATCCTTTCTTCTCCTCTTATGATTAAGAAGTGTCTAGTGCCTTGCATACAAGAAGCTGCAAAGGAATCTGTGGCAGGCTTTTGCACTTATTACTGAGAGTATTTTTCATTTCCGGTTTGCGAATGGACATTTACCCAAATCTGAGCTGATCTGATTCGTGCAGCGCTGTGTGTCATTTGAATAGTTTCTGATTTAACAGTTCAATTTTCGTCAACTCACAATATCATAATATTTGGTGATATTGTTTTATTGATTTTACTCCAGATAATTTGAGCATTACTTATTGTTTTTGTATGTCCATTTGTCTTTAACTTACTTTCAACCAATTCCCTGTTTCAGGAGCAACTCCTAACTCACGAACAATAACTATTAGGTCAGCAAAAATAAAAATGGATTGCTGTTATAAAATCAACATCAACAAGCAAATAGTGAATATGGCAAGAATAAATTAAAATGTATAAATGTTAGTTCTGTGAAATTTCAATAGACTTAACAAACTTGATCAGGATATTTCAAATCAAGATGTTGGTTTATAGCTGCTATCGCTGAAAACGAACGAAAACGTGCAACAATAACATTTCTTGCATTTCTGGATCAATCGACGAATGAAGATCATATATAATAGATATTAATGGTTGAAGTATTTTTCATTTACATAAATATATACAATATTATATAAATAATTCATGGGAATGGGAGGGACCATCAGGGCACCCGATTGAAGCACTTTGGATGGGGAGAGTGGAAATGCCAACTCCCCATTGCTAACAGTTTGTGAATAGAGGGCGGGCTCTTCTCCCCGCCCATTGAGGCATCCTCCTGTTAGATGCTTGCTTGCTTTGCTTTTTGACCAATTGTTCAATCTTGTTGCTTGCTTTTTTGACCAATTGTTCAATCTTGTTGTTGGAAGGAGATTCTTCATATCCCTGTGGATACGTATAAGTGATGTTGCCTATCGATCCACCCAACCCCTTTTTGGCCCTTCATACAATGGCATGATTAGGATAATCAGTGGTTATTAAAGCTTGATCAAGTCTAACAGCGAGGAGAGCGCACTGCTGTCAGACTTAGTCTCCGTGCTATAATGGGTGGTAGTACATATCATACATCATACAGAACAACTGTCTCGTAAATTGTATGAAACATTCTTAATGCTTGTCATTTGGTGAAATGCTATCATTACACCTCTTTGTAGAGTGCACGAAATGAATTTCATGAAGACAACCAATTGCTGCTTCTCTTCAATCGTACTCATACATGTTGGTATTGCTGCTCGGGTGTGCTGGAATCATTGTCGATATAGAGGATTTGTCAGTCAATCATGCAACCACCAGAGTTTCTTTTTTATTGATAACACAATATTTGTAGTAGTTTACAATGTTTTCGTATAATGCATGAATGTTCTCTCTGTGCCAATAAATGCTTCGTGTTTTAAAACAGTTCGCGTGTGGCATTGAGTACGAAGGTAGCTTCTTGAAAAGTACAAATCTATTTACAACGAATACAACAAATAGAATTGTTAGTCCTGCCTTCGATTTTGTAATAAAATCAAAATTTAATTTTCAGTGTGGGTGAGACGCTGGAGGAATAGTACATTTTCAGTACAAACTGTGAACAAACTCGGTGGATATCCTGTAAAAAAATCCAACTTGACTGGACAGTGAATATTCCGACACATGTCAGTACCCGCTAGATTTTACCATGGTTGCTATTTAATGCAGTTCGATTTTGAAACATGTGGAAAACCTAAGGTTTTTGAAATCCTTTTTGTTTGTTTTTTTTGCTGCTATGATGTCATTGTTCTCACCGAGACTTGGCTTGATTCCCGCACGCTTTATAATCAAGTGTTCGGATCCGAATACGATGTTTTCCGATGTGATCGTAACTCTGTTAATAGCCGAAAGGTGGTGTCCTCTTGGCAGGCGGTTCCGGATTGAAAGCCAGAGCAATTGAGAATGATTTGTGGAGCAGCGTGGAACAGGTCTGGATAGCTGTTGAATTGGTCGACCGTACATTGTTATATGTGTAGTATATCTACCTCCGAATCGTGTACGTGACATTGATTTTATCAACACTCATTGCCGCTCCATCCAAGATATTATGGAAAGTACAGCTACAATCGACGAGCTCATCATTTTTAGCGACTATAATCTACCCGGTATTTCGTGGCAACCGTCCCACAGTGGTTTCCTTTATCCGGATCCTGTATGTTCTGCGTTTCATTCTGGAGCTACCACCCTTCTTGACAGCTACAGTACTTGTACGTTATCGCAAATCAATCACGTGAGGAATGAGAACAACCGTAGTTTAGACGTTTGCTTCGTTAGTGCTCAAGACTTTGCCCCGTCAATTTTCTGTACACCTGCTCCACTAGTGAAGCAGGCTCCTCATCACCCTCCTTTGGCTGTGGCTATGGAGAGAAAGTTGCTTCATGACTTTGTCATTACACCGGACATGGTTTCCTACGACTTTCGGAAAGCAGATTACCGTGCCATTTCTGACCTGCTTTCCAGTATCGACTGGGGAACCATCCTCGATACTTATAATGTCGAAGTTGCGGCAAGTACTTTGTCACATGTTTTGGCGTACACCATCAATAGACACGTACCGAAAATCATACACCAGAAAGAAACGCAACATCCATGGCAGCCTATGGAACTCCGTAGATTGAAGTCTATCAAAAGAGCAGCACTAAGGAAATTCATGAAGTACCGAACAGTTCAACTAAAATGCCATTACGTTCGACTTAACCACCAATACAAGCGGATCAGTCGCCAAAGTTATTCGCGATATCAACATGGGATTCTGCGCAGAATGAAGTCGAACCCTAAATCATTTTGGAACTTTGTAAACGAGCAGTGAAAGGAGTTCGGTCTTCCAGCGTCCATGGTGTTTGATGGTGAAGTTGCTTCATCGACTCAGGAGATCTGCCGACTCTTCTCTCAAAAATTCTTCAAAGTTTTCACCGATGAGAGCCTAACCGTTAACCTCGCAGCAAGCAACGTCCCTATGCACGGTGACACTTTGGGCGATGTTTCAACGATACGACTATTTCAAGAGCCGCTTCCAAACTGAAATCTTTTTGTCGTCCTGGGCCCGATGGAATCCCGTCCATCTTTCTCATGAAGAATATTGACTCCTTATTGACACCGCTCGGCCATGTTTTCCAATTGTTAGTGCGCAGTAGTACTTTTTCTTCATGCTGGAAATCTGCTCACATGTTTCCTGTTCATAAAAAAGGTAGCAAGCGAGACGTCAACAACTATCGCGGAATTACCTCACTGAGCGCGTTATCGAAGCTATTTGAACTTGTCATGGTTGATCCGTTACTTTCTCACTGCAAGCATTTTTTGAGCGATCATCAGCATGGCTTCATGGCAGGTCGTTCCACTACTACCAATTTGCTCAATCTCACGTCATATGTAACTGATAGCGTGAATGACCGAGCTCAAACAGATGTCATTTATAACGATTTGTCAGCTGTCTTCGACAAACTGAACCATGCTATTGCTATTGCTAAGCAAAGCCGACTCGGGATCAATGACATTCTATTACAATGCTTTCAATCATATCTTACTGGTCGCCAACTCATAGTTGCTATAGGTGACTGCCGTTCCGATACTTCACCAGCAACATCGGGATTACCTCAGGGTAGCCATCTTGGACCGCTGATCTTCTTGCTCTACTTCAACGATGGTAACCTTATCATTGTGGGACCTCAACTATCATATGCTGATGATCTCAAACTCTACCTCCGTATCTGTTCCATTGCCGATTGTCACACTCTTCAGCGTCAGCTATCTCGCGCGCGATGGTCGTCCCTCCGGAACACCAAAGGCGCATAAAACATAACTTGAGTTGTGCGGGATTACGGGTGTGGCTCTCCACAGTGTCCCGTCATTCCCGAGTGTTGTATCCGGCATGCAGTGGTGGCTCCCTTGGTGGCCCGCCACCGTGCCACAACATACCGTGAGTGTGCAGGATGTGACCCGAAAGACGGTGAACTATGCCTGATCAGGTTGACGTCAGGGGAAACCCTGATGGAAGACCGAAGCAGTTTTGGTGTTCAAATAGATTGTCAGAATTGGGTATAGGGGCGAAAGACCAATTGAACCATCTAGTAGTTGGTTCCCTCCGAAGTTTTCCTCAGGATAGCTGGAGCAAGCAACGTTTCGAACTCTATTCTTAGCTGGTAAAGCGAATGATTAGAGGCCTTAGGCTCGAAACGATCTTAACCTATTCTCAAACTATAAATGGGTACGTACCATAGCATTCTTGCATGGCGCGCCAACCATACAGCGGCGTAGAAGATATCTGTGTGCTTAGTGGGTCAAGTTTTGGTAAGCAGAACTGGTGCTGTGGAATGAACCAAACGTAATGTTACGGCGCCTAAATAAACGACGCACCATACAGGGTGTGGCAAAAAATAATTCGAAAATGTTCAAACTTGAGTATTGGGTTAATTCGTGTAGCCAGTGACTAATTTCTGTCGAAAGTGTATTTTTTTATGTTTAACTTTCGAGTGCTGCATCCAAACATTCTATTTGTTTTATTGCAAGTTCGTCAAAATGTTCGCGAAAGAAGTGATCTCCAGTTTGTTGCTTGCCTAGAAGAAGCCGAAAGCCGTTTGCCGATTGCCAAGATGGTAGGGTGCCATTTGGCAACAGTTTATCACATAAAAAAGTCTCTACAGGATAGTCCTAAGCAGCAGAAGCCGGAAAGCGGACGTTCACGCTTTGCACGCACGCCGAACGTCATCAAATCGGTCCGTGCAAAAATTGCTCGCAACCCGGTGCGTTCCATAAGAAATCTTGCAAAATAAACCAATATTTCGGAGAAATCCATGCGGAGAATCATCACAGAAGACCTGCATGCATCTAACAGAGCCAGAGTGAAACGCCACTTGATTGCGGACCGGGTCAAGGAACTACGAGTGACTCGTTCCAAGAGATTGCTTTCCTTATTGAAGAAGGAAAAAATGATAATCCTCTTCTCCGACGAAAAGCTTTTAAGTATCGATGCTGTGGCCAACAGCCTCACGGACCGGTTCATTTCACCGCAGAAAATGAAGAACGATCCGGAAAAAGTGAAGTTCAAATTTCAAACCGAACACCCGGCTGGTGTCATGATGTTTGGTTTGGTGGCGTCCAACGGTTTGAAAATGTCGCCTGTTTTCATTGATGCTGGAGTTAATATCAATGCCGAAGTGTCTATCGGTATGTTACAGGACCAAGTGCTTCCCTGGGTGAAGGCCAACTTCTCCGAGGACCAAAACGTCGTCCTACAGCAGGATGGAGCGCCGTGTCACACGTCCAATCGAACCCAACAATGGTTGAACGATAACCTGAAGTTTTAGCCGAAGGATTTGTGGCCCTCTAGCAGTCCAGATCTTAATCCGTTGGATTATTCGATTTGGGCATATGTTGAAGCACGAGTCTGCAAAACATCACACCCTAGTGTGGAAACCCTGAAGTCAACCATAACACGCACATTGCAGTCAATGTCGGAGGACTACGTCCGAAAGGCATGCTCTGGTTTCCAGCGTCGGCTCGAGGATGTTATTAATAAAAATGGAGGACACATTGAATAAATTGGTTAAAAAGGACTTTATAAAGATAACTGCACTCGAAGGAGTTGAGATTTTTGCTTGAATTAGTTGAAAATGGGATTTGAAAAAAATAGAACGAATTTTTGCATTATTTTCTGCCGCACCCTGTAGATAAGTCCAGAACTGATTTGAGTCTTCTTTTATGTTGCTCTTAAGCCGGTGAATGTATGACTGAAAACATGACGTGTTCAGAGCGTGGAATTAGGATTCTAGACTACGCGCTACAGATTTATGCTTTTCAGTTTTAATCTGAAAATACCGCCTACGAGATTTTCGCAGCCAATTACAAAGATTTCACAGTTCCCCGTTCCACCATGGCTGCTTATTGTTGGGCTGACGTGTAAACTTCCTCAAAGGTACGCTTTGTTCAAAAATTGCTTCCAGTTCAAGATAAAATCGGTTCACAGCATCGTCCATCGTGATCTGTGATATCCTGGTGATATGTGATCTCCTTGTCATGTAAATACGACGCAACAACAACAACAACTATGTAAATAGGGGGAAAAGAGCACTTGAAACTTTGAAAAAGTCTACCCAATAGCAGCCCAAACACTTTTCTAGTGACGGACGAAGAATCTTTAGCGAAAGTTATCGAACAAATACAAAAACGGACCGTGAATAAGTTCATGTTTTCAAGTTTAAAACCAATAACACACACGACGAACTTAATTGGGTTTACGTTTGATTAAATAATGAGAGTTAAAAATAATCGCAATGGCTCGCACAGGTGTAAAGTAACAGAAGGCATTATCAGTTAAAGAATTGATTTATTGAAACACTTACTTCTGCAGCTGGATACCAATAAAATCACCTATGGACAAAAGAGCTCGTGCTAAAAGCTGGTCGACAAAGCAGCACACTTCGTGAACCGGACTGCCAGCAACATTCGCAAACAATCTGCGCTTCCGTCTTTGGAAACTTCGTGTTCCGGAGGTGGCTACATCCACCAGGTCAGAAACCATATGGTTGCCGTTCTGCCCTCAATCGACACCCCGGCCAGAACGGTCACGTAGAACGATTCATTTTGATTTACAATTACCTTTCTTCTGTGCTTTGTGCGACGCCGCCGCCGACGACGACGACGACGACGACGAGTTCCGTTCAATAAAGCGTCGATGAATGGCAAGCGCTTACTCTTCCCTAACGTGAAGTGTATAACTGTGCATGTATGTGTATATGTCCTTTTCTAGAACCGTTTACCTCATAGGAATCTGCTTTACAGGGCTACGGAAACCGACTCTTTTGTTGCATGATGATGGAAACGATGGCATTAACCCTTCTGTCGGCTGACTCCAGAATCCGATGTGAATAGTGATTGGGAAAGTTTGCATATTAAATATGCGGTAATACATTGGGGAACATGTGGATTTTAGTACGTACCTACACTGACGACTGGCGTGGCAGTTATGTACGTTTTAAAATATTCCACCCGGTTATAGTGTGGTGAGAGTTGATAACGATTGTTCATTACTTTGTTTGTAGCGCTGTGAACGCCTGCGGTTGACTGGTGGTCCTGAAAGTATGGAAATTCGTAGGCAGCTGAGAACCGATAATTTTCGGCTCTAATGACCTCACACAAAATGCTGCGGCGTTAATTTTGTATAAAGGGAACCATAATTTTCGATTTTGAGCCGAATTACATTCTCGGAATAGCATGATTGGTTCAAACATTCGACAGCTTAAAATTACTGTTTTACTGGTGTCAATGTTGGGCGGACGGTAGAGTTACCTTCATGGTGGCTGCGTGGAGTTTTCGATTAGGTAAGGGGAAACCGCATTTACTATGACTTATGGAAGCAGATATTCACGGATACACGGATTTTACTAAGGGGGTTAGAAGCCAAGATGTGGAAGTGAAGAACTTGTCAATGTTGTGTATGTATGTCAGAAGATTGCAAATTCGACTTTGAACTATAAGTTACGCAAAACTGTGAATATTTAGAGACCTAGAACACTTCTACAGCGAATAGAAAAGCCACTTATTTTAATGCTCTACACAAGAATTTCTCGCATGCTACCTCTACACGGTTTAGAGTAGCGACATGAAACCAAATTGAGCCATTTTTGGAAGCACTTAGTTTTGTAAATCTCACCGTTTATGGTGATTTAGGTCACGAATGGTTCACTGCCACAAGGACATATGGTCTGCCATATCAGGTACTTCGAAGTGAATTGCTACAGCTTCTTCCTTTTAAAACGGTCATCCAAAGCAATCCTGTCCTTAAATAGTGAAATAAGACTACCAACTTAATCATATATGTGGTTGCGATGAATTTGCCACGAGCTGGGCATAGCACAGGACTGCACTATGGCTTGTTTAGCACCCACTTTGTCTAATTACTTAGGGTTTTAGTAGTTAGGTGGTCCCTGCGGCCTGCTTTTGGTCGTTTCGCCATTTTTATTGGAGATCAAGACGATCTAGGAGGCTGCTACGCATACCGCGTTCCAGATGTTCCGGTCCTGGCACATTCTCTGGACCAAATTATCCGGAGTCGTGTCGTGACCGCTTACGGAAATCATGCCGGATCTCGCGCCGTCAAAGCGAGGACATGCGAAGAACACATGTTTTCCTCAGTTTCCTCGACACCCGCGCATTCGGTGCATGCGGAGGACTGTGCATGCCCATATTTGTGCAGGTGTTGTCTAAAACAGCCGTTGCCACACGGAAAAAAATCCGTGCCCGGATCCGTGAACTGCAGTCATGAATTCGAGAACAAGCAAAAATACACCGTGAACTGAATCACGTAATCATGAACTAAATCACGTTTTTAGGTAAAAATCCTGAAAACGTGAACTAGTTCACGGTCCGTTTTCATTTTCAAGAACGCTTTTGTTCCTGTGCAGACAATATCTGCGTAAAGTGAAAGTTCACTTCACCGTGTCGTCTACCAACCTACGCGGTTAATTCCGGGATTAGCCTCTAGTGGTTTTCCGAATACCTCTTGTTCCACGTTGTTCGAAGCTATGACGCAGACCGCATCGCCTGATACCGTTCGGTATGCACTAACCACTCTTAGACACATAAACCTGTGCGTACTCTCTAGCTTACTAACGTAGCTCTTGGTACTCAAGGCGGTGATCCATGCCGGCCTGCCGTACCTAAGTATAGACAGGGTGACACTGGCCAGGAGTTTACGCTTACTCTCTTGCACCGCCGAGCTATTCGACATCATGCGAGATAATGCCAATATAGCCATAGAGGCTTTCTTGAAGGCGTAATCGACGTAACCGATAAGGGACAACTTATCGTCGATCATGACCCCAATATACCTCAAATACCTCTTCGATTCGATTGTCGTCGCATTGTGCTCTGATTTTCAATTATTCACCACCGTGACCTCAGCGTTATGGTGGGCTAGTTCTAATTGCCTGAAACTCATCCATCTCTCCACAATGCCGATGGAGTGTGAGGCTGTTAACTCGACCTCTTCGATGAATTCACCACATATCTCCAGGGTGATGTCGTCCGCAAACCGCACTATCTTCACCCCGTTCGGAAACTCAAGCCGTAGTACCTCATCGTACATCATGTCTCATAACACCGGACCCAGAATCGAACCTTGTGGGATGTCTGCGGTGATCTGGAAACGTTTCTGGCCTGACTCTGTGTTGTATACCAGTAAGCGATTCTGGTAGCAACATAAGGATCTGAATTTTCCAGGCGTTCGGGAAGACGCCCTCGTTCAGGTACCCTTGCATCACCACCCTTAACATTTCTGAATCCAGCAAGATAGCCGTCTTGATGGCCAGGTTCGGAATACCATGCAGTCCCGGCGCCTGTTAACCTTTAGCGACTTTGCTATCGCTATCAGGATAATTTCATAATCCTTAGGCGGAATAAGTCTAGAAAAATTGGAGTGTCAGAATTGGATGACTTGGGTCTTTGCGTTGATAAAGATCCTGCATTCAGTGAAGTATTCTGACAGGACATTCTGGCTTCGCTGAAGTTTCGCTGTAAGCGCTCTTTTTATCCTACCATTGTGGACGACTGCGTTATCATCGACAATCAAGGACAGAGATCCATTTTTAGGGAGTGGCGATATGTCCGAGCTGAAAAGGTTGAACAGAGGTGGACCAAGTATACTTCCCTGAGGAACGCCGGCGGAGATCTTTTGCGCTTCGGAAACTGCACCATACAGCATAACACGGAATATCTTGTCCGAGAAATATTTTTTAATTATCTTCACCAGGAAGATGTGAAAATTGTATCGTTTAAGCTGGTACACCAGGCCATCATGCCGCACGTTATCAAAAGCCTTCGTGATTTCAAGAAGTGCCATGGCAGATGATTTATTCACTGACTTGTTTCGCCAAATTGATCGTCGAGCAAGATGTTTAGCTTGTCGGCAGATGAAAGAAGCCGACGGTAGATAGAGCCGCTTTCTCAAACAGCTTGGATAGTCCTGAGAGAAAGCTGATTGGTCTATAGCATTTGAGAGAGAAGGATCTTTTCTGTGTTTCTGGAAGGGGATGACTTTGACTGATTTCCAACACGAGGAGAAGAAGCTTAGTCGCAGGAATTCGTTGAAAATCTAGATGTGGCTAGATGTGGCTTGAGCTCCAAGTTCATGATATTATCAAAACGTGGAGCCTTCATGTTCTCTTTATATATGTACACACTACCAAAATGTCATGTAAATTTCTGTCTCCTGGGACCGACACCTGCAAGCGTCCTTTAGCACACACGAATGAGTTCAAAGAGATGAGAAAATAAATTCAATCAAACGCATATTTCGTCGATTTGCGTATATGTCAGTTACAAGAGACATAATTTTTCACGAAATCTTTCTTTACGTTCTCCAGCTTTTTACAAACATGAATTACGTCTCTCGTAAAATTCATAATTTATAAGTGTGTAGGAACGATATTGGCAAACAATTCGATTGCTGAGATCTCCAAATCTTCCGAGAAGTCGTTGGGCCTTAGATGCATGTTGTTTACAAGCTCGCTAATGGCAGCTTCGTGCGCACTGACGATGTTTCGTAGAAGATTGTGTGACCTGATGAAATGTTCACCTACATCAGCAGCCTTCTTTTCAGGAGTTGTCAAGCGGTCCTTGGAGCCATTGATGTCTAGTGGGATCAACAGTGGAATAGGCTTGATTTAGTTTTTATTTTGTTTTGTCTACTTCCAAAACGGCTTTGCAAAATCTGGGAGAGAGCGGAGCTTGTCGGAAAAATCATTATTTCTGAAGTCCATCTTTCGGGCCTTAACAATTATTATTATCTGATTGCAATGACAATGACATGTCGTATGTCTCAGTGATTGCAGGTTTGAAGAGGATGTCGATGTCCTTCCTGTTAAGGAAATCACCGAGCTCGAGTACTTTGTTCCGGGTGGAACAAGCATTCCAATTAAGAATGGTGATGGTGTATTTACGGTCGATACTTAAAGATAAACTTCATTGTCATGTGGCGGCTTTGCGCTGTCCCTTCTTCGAGCGGCAGGAACGTAGTTGGCGGTAGAGTTCTTTGAACGAACCAATGTGCTGTGAGTCGTAGCGCATTCCATCGACGGGTGGTTGCATGGAGGTATTGCAACCCGGATTACACCAGCCTGGAGGGGGAGCCGGCGTAAGGGTGGCGGCGGCTGCGCAAATCGTTGCTGCACGGACGCTGATGGGTGGTTGATCTGGCGGTGGTTTGAATGGAGCGGAGGCAGGTTTTGTACTTGGTATCAGAGGCTCGGGAAGTTCTCCTCATTCATCTGAGGTGGCGACGTTGAACCAGCCGGGACTTGGTGGATGCCTGCTTGCGGATCGCCAAAAACTCTGCACATTTGGGGCAGGCTCGATTGCTACTGTCTTGGTTTGCGCCACAGTTGGCGCACTTCAGTGGAGCACCTTCGTCCATCGAGGTACAATACCTGTATGGTGTGCTCCGGCAAACTTGCGACACCTCGGTTTCATGTGGAAGTTTCGAGTTCGGTAGCCGAACGCAAGGCAGTTGCCACACTGCACCACGTCGTGTCACTTGATGATAATGTTGAATAGGACCCGCGTTCCCATCAGATGGATGAGATAGAGTTGGTCACGATAATTTCCCTGGTTCTGGCGTCTTATGGGAAACACCTTCTGAGGCTTCAGTGCCACGCAGAATCACCTTCATAGGCTTGCTTCCAGTGCGTCGTGAGTGTAGAGCTCGTGTTCCTTGGTGACTAGGTGAGCACCAACAGCACGGTAGTCAGCCTCCATCAAGTCCATAATGTTTGTGCACGTACTGCACATCTTTTACAGCGGATGAATTTGGATAGCTGCAAGCTCGGTCATCAGTGCAGCAATGTTCTCTGACCTGGTGTAGAGCGGGGGAGCCTTTATCTTTTTTGACACTTTCTGTACCGGAAACACGGCGAATTGATTGCTCGCTAATAGTCGAACGTTACGGTCCGCTGAATTGGCGTCATCATGGCGTAGCCGCTTGGAGTTGCCCGGTTGTGGTGTGGTTTCTGGAGCAGATGTCACTGTGTGTCGATTTTAAAGACCCATTGTCACGGCAATAGGTCGAGCGGGAAAATTTGCCGAACTTTGCAGCGCTTTCTTCTGGTTTATCACCACCAGCAGATGCGCAAGCGCAGGTGTTAAATCGCGGGAAATCGTGACTTTTTTTTTACGACAGAGCAAATCACACGACCGTACGTGTTGCTTGTTCAAACTGGAATGAAGCAAATCTATCCTGTATAAGAGACGTTCCTTACTTCAATTTGAAGGCTGTGATAGGAAAGTATTATGCAATTAGTAAATTTACTCTGAGAAATCGGCATTATAAGACAAAGCCATATATTTGCGTGAATTTCAACAGTTGGAATATAAAATTAAATAGCTTTAAATATTGAAATCGAAGCGTAGAAAATGTTTCGATCGATTGGTGAAAACATTTTGGAAATCAATTTTGATATGACTTAGTTATTAACCTTCAAAATAATATATTTTTCGGGACGCACCAAATTTTCACTGTATTAAAAAAACAGATGTAGTCCTAAGTCAAAAAAAAGATTTTTCTATGATGTCCTTATACATTTGCAAAGTAATGTGTGCGAAAGCGAATTTCCCATTGCAAATTTTAAAATTAGGTGATCTTCCAATTATTTGCAAAGTACTACAGTAGGTGCTGGTTGGATTACGACTGCACCCCAACTAGCAATTAACATACGCTAGATGAAGTGAATCTAGACCAAAAATATCTGTACGATTTTGACAAGAGATAAGGACAGACGACCATTTTAAGTTTAAATTTGACCCAACCAGAAATCCACCAACTCTCGACAACTTATCCAAAACGAGTATAATCAAAGAGGGGAAGTGAGATTCAAACGTAAATTTCTCAAAACTCTCAGAACCGCCACAGAAACTAGCATTACCATCAAGTTAGGGCAATGTTATTCGTTGTGTTGGGGATCCTAGTTTACATTAAAATGCTGAGGGTTTAAAAAAATCAGATACAGCTGTTTGAATAAGTTGTCGTGAATTAGTGAACGTCTTTTATATGCTGAAAATGAATTGTTTCGAAATTCCTATTTTCCCTGAAGATATACTTTAGATTTTTGTAAGTTTTGCACCCATTCGAACTCATATTTTATGACCAAAACAAAACAAATTCCCTAAAAAAATTAATGCAATATAGACTTTCAATTTTACTTTTAATATTTTTTAAAAATCTTGTCGTAATAATTATCCTTGGGAGAAGACGAAGCAAAAAAATATAACATAGTTCAAAGCACATGATCTGTTCTCATTTTAAGCGATATCTCGTGTATCCCACTCTGATTTGTATTTATGAGATTGAGTATTTTAAATAAACCTGAAACCACAAGCTATAGCTGAAATGGACTATGTTTCATATGAACTTCTTCCATTTGAAGCTACTAAGAATTGAATGAAAACAGAGCATTCATTGAGCTCCCAATAACATCCTCCGGTTGAGTTTTCTGCATTAATTCATTTTTATCTGTACGCTTTTATGATACGTATCAATTGGCTCCCATGCGGTTTGTGCATCTCACATTGACAAATTTATAAACCCCGCAATTGATACAAATTTCATAAACTTTATCGCAATAAATCACCAATATTCTTTACTGGAAATGAACCGGCTGAAAATCCAGCCACAGTCTGAATTTATCAATCAATGCAATGATTTCATCTATCACACAAATACCAACCAACAGTTCCATTTTACCCACCTTTGTGGCTGCACTATTCCATTTGAGATGCAGTTCAAGTGTGCAGTAGGTGAAAATGCTGCTCCCAACCAACCGAGAATTCCTGTTAAAAGGAACACGCCATAAAGAGCTACATTGATTCTCGTACCCATCGACTATGGCCAGGCAGTCAAGCAGTTCGTGAAGTGAGGCGGGGCCGGGAGGCAAGAACAAACTCAACTAGCAAAAGAAAATCTCGCCTTTGGGGTGGCGGCACAATAAACTACATATCATGTGATTGCACATTGCTTGTCTTGCAGGATTCTGGACAGCTCGAGGCAGCATCAGTGGGGAAAAGCCACACTTTTCCAATCTAGAAATTACTATCCACTCGCTTGCACAGGCCCCTCCCCCTTTCTCGCCCGCTCGTGCCGGAGGTGAAACCGAAAAGAAGTTGACAATACAGTCCAGCTACTATCAAGGTTGTTGGCTGCACAGGCATAGGATTGGTGGTAAAAGTGGTGACAGAGGGCAGCAAGAGGTCGAAATTCCATTCTCATCTTTCTAGACTCGGGCTTTCGTACTCATTGTACGGATCTAGCTTATAGATATCTTTATCACTGTTGTAAACTTTTCATAACTAGTGAATCATTCCGAGGTGGATGATGGCGCTGAACGAGAAGGGGGAACCATTCGCTTAGGTTGGCAGATTTTTTTTAACGTGCCTAGCTTCCGCTGCAGAATATGGTGGAAACTGTTTACGTGTAAACTTCATAAGAAAATCAGCAAGCTATAGAAAATTCTCTAAGTGTTCTTTTTACTTGGACTGAATTTCACATGCTTGCTCAGTTTTCAATCCTGGTGCTGACGTTTATCAAAGTACAGAGTTATCAGATTATATATAAAAACGATAAAGAAATACCGATGAAATATCTATTTATCGATTTTATTCTATACATCTCGATATTTCATTGCATGTAAATTAGTTCAATTCTATTCTATTTTTTTTACAATTGGAGTTTCAAGTTCGATTTTTCGGTTGTTTTAGAATTAATTTTGCTGAATTATGGTTGTTAACAACTGTAGCATGTTGGCATAGTTCTGTATCTACTTTACTACATGCATGGAAATTTCAATCTCTTATCATCAAAGTTGTTCATCCGACCCATTGGTTCGTTGGTCATTTCATGAGCTTTTACGACCGCCGATATCACCACAAGGAAGGACTTGTATGATTTCAACTATTGATAGCTATCTGAACGCCGAGAAAGGAAGAATAAGGATTCCACCATTGCACGGTGGGCAAAAAAGAGCCAAAAACGGATCTTTTATGGCCGCTAGTTTCAGTCCCTTAGGATGAGCATTTTTAGTGAAGATGACACTGCTTTGGTTAGATCTTCCATTTTACCCGAATTCCTCTCATATTTCAGAAAACTTATACAGGTATACCTCGATAGTACGTACATCAACTTTCTTACTTCAAATCAAAATTGCATAAAAACTACTGATTGTATCTGGAATCTAAAACGATCGAATGAAAGAACAGAAACTGATCTTTTTAAGAGTCATATGAGATTGCGTATTTAATCAGTGGTTTTTGTGCGATTGCGATTTGAAATGTGAACGTTGATGTACGTACTATCGAGGTATACCTGTATAACATACTCGAAAAAGTTTAATCTAGCATGATAATACGAAGGCATACCAAGTGGCAGACCATTGTCGAAGCAGCCAATCAATGGACAGGCAACCGTGTTTCGATAACCAACAATTGCATTGGCCGCTTTGCCGTCAATAAGGCTGTACACAATCGAAAGCGATACATGCAGTTCTATGTTCTCCGAAGTTACAATGATTGGGTCCGTGCTGATGTTGTTAAGTTCGTCTATGAAAGCAGTGAACATGCTTTTCGTCACATCTGCGGTTTCTTTTACCCAGCTCATAGACAGTGCACGACAAAAAACATCTGACTGGGGACTTGGGTTAACCCACAATTCTTCACACTTGGCCACCAACTTAAGACACATGATGTGTTCTGTGAGTAGGGAGCCATCTTTTCCCAAGATCTTAGCTTGATCATAATGCGGGAACCCTGTTGTGGAATCCAATCCAACCGCCACGTACAAAACACAATCGACTTTTGTTTTCGCCACACCACACCTTCAGAAAGTGCACTCAACTTCACATGAATGGATAGATAACCCTTATCCCAGTTCGGAGCTGAAATTTCAGGGATCGTTTCATTGCGAAGTTGCATTACATCTTCCCACGGCTTCAACATTTTAATTCCAAGAACCTTCTTGGAGAATTTCGCTACAGCCTGATACTTCTGTTTACTGAGGCTAAGCCGCGTTTTCAACATTAGAAACATTTCTGCTGAAGGCTCGTGAAGTTTTCCGGTTTGCTTAAGGCTCTGTAACATATCAGAAGCCCACTTGTCACCTTTCGTTCTGAGATATTTTAGAAGCTTAGCTGTGGCTGTGGAAGAATTGTGGTGAGCCGCTTTTCCCGCCGATCTTAAAAGCCTTTCGAGTGGCTCTTTAGATAGATGCCTACTTCTCCTGTCCTTGACGCTTTCATAAAGGTTCTGGAATGGCAGGCCTTTTCGTCCACTGCCGCTTCTTTCGCACTGCTCTGTAGCACGAAGTGTATTTGAAGAGTCAGCCTGATGAAATGGAGTTGATTGATCAGCAACCTGTTTTGCAATTTTGTATGATAAAAATGGCATACGGCTTATGATATGTACAGTACACACACAGTTATGTAATATCTCAGCCCTTTGTCTGTTCAACGATTTTTAGAACCATAATTTTAGAATGTAAGAGTTTTACCGTACATGGAGAACTATAAAAGAATTGTCTCTAGCTTGTGCTAGCCCCATTATTAGTTTTAAAAATCATTCCAAAAAAATTATTATATCATCATTAAAACCAACTTTTTCTCAAGTTTAAGTTTGAGAGTGCCTCTATCATCTCACGAACTAAAATCCAAAATCGGTTCAGATGCTATAAAGATATTGCGTGTCAAAGCTGCTGGAGCCACATTGACCACAAAAACAGGCTGCGAGTTAATCATCTTATGAAACACTGCACGGCTATGCTAAACAGTAGTTGTCCCATCAATGGACGGTCCCATTGTTTACGTATGGTGGAGACATCAACAATTTGCAAGTGGGTATAGCTACATCCTTATCAATTGAGCTTAAAGAGGCGCTAAATTTGCCTCAATTCTAAAACCAGTTGAATAATATACTGCCGTTATACGCATAACTGTCCCATGTTCTATGAGATTCCCTATATACATGGGATAGTTATGCGTATAACGGCAGTATACTCACCATGAAATCGCAATCGAGCCACTCCTGTTCCGTTTCCATGAATCTAGTTCAGCTACGGCAGCGAATCCATCGGCGCATAAATTGTTTCATCCAGGTTTTAACGATTTCCTGTACTTTTTCGTAATTTTTATCGATTATTGCAGATATAATTTGAAATACACGTTCCTTACCCCTCTTGGAGTTCTGATACGCATCTTAAAGGTTTTCATTCGTCAGCATTTTGCTTTCTGAATTTCCAATTACAAGAAAATGGTGACTGATTTTTTAACTCCAGGAATTTAACAATTAAGAAAACACACAGCCGTGAGCTCTAACTCAGAACGAGAGTTACTTTTACTCAGTCGTGAACAGGGATTGAAATGTTTGCCGATCTGAAAAGAAAAATGTTCCTTTTCTGAGAAAGGCCAGATCAGCACAAAGAGCGAGAGATATTTGATCAAGCAACATAATTCTCGTGAGAAAAGTAACGATGATAATATCTTTTCACTCTATAAAGAGAGCCGATAATTTCGTTCTTTTTCAGCGTAACTTTTCAGGCGATAATGAATTTTCACTCTTCTCGAAAACCCGATTTAGCGCCTTTTACTAACACCAAAACAGCCGTGGCCGTTTGAATTTTTGCTATGAGTTACACGAACAGGTGATACAAGCTGTGGAACCTTCTTAATGTTGGGAGATGATAAAGTGTTCTCACCGGTCTTGAAGGAGTGATATTTGCCTGCTTGGATGGGAGAGGATAATAAATTATCAATGAGAGCCGATAATATTGTCGATGGTCTGCTCAGCAAAAACCTGCTTGAGCGATACGTGACTTATACGAGCCTTGAGCGATAATTTGAATTTCTGGTCGTGAGTAACTAGCGTGGGAACTACTTCTCCGTTTTTTTTATGTTGGGTTAATATGAGAGTATGAGAGTACCAGAGGAACTCGGGTAAAATAGACCACTTCCAAAGATCTAACCAAAGCAGTATAATCTTCATTTGATTCTGTGGTCAATTTTACATAAATACAAAGCAAATGAGGATAATAAGGCTTGATTCATTTAGAATTGGAACAAACTTTTCCTCATATTGTGGCGCTCCTGGTGGACGGATTTGGAAGTTCTTGACGCCCACGTTTTGGAAATTTTGTCAGCTTCACGTAGGTATTTTTGACATTCTGCAAATCGACTGTACTTTGTAAACAATCAACATGGAAGCCGAAAGAAGGGAAAAAATTGTGCACAGTTATTTGGAAAATCCATTGTGGTCTGCATCTAGGCTAGCTAAACAGCTGAAATTGCCCAGAAATACCGTATGACGCGTTATCAAACGGTATAAGGAAACATTGACGACGATACGGAAGCCTCAAGCCAATCGTCGGAGTGGAACTGTCGACCGGAAACTGCATGGTAAGATTTTGAAGACGATTAAGAGGAATCCCAATCTGTCGGACCGTGATTTGGCCAGAAAATTCGGTGCTGCCCTTAGTACCGTGAGGAGAACTCGACTCTGGGAAGGAATCAAGTTGTATTGAGCTAGCAAACAGCCAAAGCGGACCATAAAACAGAATAGTGTGGCCAAAATCCGTGCTCGGAAGCTATACGACCAGGTGCTGACCAAGTTCGACGGGTGTCTTCTGATGGACGATGAAACCTATGTCAAGGCTGACTTCGGGCATATCCCAGGTCATAAATTTTACTTAGCAACGGCGCTGGGGGATGTTCCAGCCAAATTTAAATTTGTTTTTGCCGACAAATTTGCACGAAAATTCATTATTTGGCAGGGCATTTGCAGCTGTGGCAAAAAAACGAAAGTTTTCGTTACAAATAAGACAATGACGTCGGAACTATGCCAAAAAGAGTGTCTCCAAAAACGAATTTTGCCGTTCATTCGATCCCACGACCATCCCGTAATGTTTTGGCCAGATTTGGCAAGCTGTCATTACAGCAAAGTCGTTCAAGAATGGTATGCGGAGAAAGGGGTCCAGGTTGTTCCGAAAAACCTTAACCCACCCAACTGCCCCCAGTTCCGCCCTATTGAGAAACACTGGGCAATCATGAAGAGGAGACTCAAGGTAAAGGGAAAGGTTGTCAAAGACATCAATCAGATGAAGACCTGGTGGAATAAGATAGCTAAAACGATGGACGAGGCAGGTGTGCGCCGCCTAATGAGCCGTGTTACAGGAAAAATTTGAGAATTCCTTCGAAACCGTGACGAATAATTTTATCCGTATTTTTTCTTAAAAGTATGAAGAAAACGCTACATTTGTATGGAAAAAGATCCTGAATTCAATAATAAATAACTGAAATACAGGCAATTGTTTGTGTTCCAATTCTATCTGAAGCAAGCTTTAGTGATGGGTCCAATACTCTAAACCGTATGTTATTTAAGTTTCTGCAAGTATGAGGGAAATTCGGGTAAAATGAACCTCTTACAAAGGTCAAATCAAAACAGTATCATCTTCATTCGATTCTGCGGATAACTTTATATAAGTTCAGTGCAAATCTGGATAATAGTGATGGATCCAATACTCAAAACCGTATGTTGTATAAGTATTCTAAAATATGAGGAGAATTATGGTAAAGTGGACCACTTCCAAAAGTCAAACAAAAATAGTATCATCTTCCTTCGATTCTGCGAATAATTTTACAGAAGTACAGGGCCAGTGAAGGTTATATTGGTAACATCAATGCATAAAACTAAATGAAATATGAGTTTGAGGTATAATCATGGGGATAATCGGGCCAAATGGCCAACCTCCCGTGTCGTGCGGTGGCTGAAACCATCTTCAATCGATTTCTCGTGATTTGTCACACTAGAAATGCTCATCCTAAGGGACTGAAACTAGCGGCCATAAAAGATCCGTTTTTTGGCAAAAGCCCATGGATGCTTCAGTAGAGTAAACAATTTTTGAAAATTTCACGACTGAGTCCTAATAGTTTTTGACGTTTGTGCTCAGAAAACTTCGAAGCGATAGGGACTTGATCACTTCACCTGGGCACCTGGAACCTACTACAGAGTGGTCATGGTGGCTACTGGTTCTAAAATGCATTTAGAAGAATCACCTCGAAAAGTCTTGAAGTTTGATACCCATATTGATACGGTTCCGGACATTTTTCAAATTGGCCACTTCCCCCGGGGCACCTTGTCCTGAATATGCTCCCTGAAGCACCTCCATGAAAAATCTTGATGTTTTGGTGATATATACATGAATGGAAGGATATACATGATTGACCATATTATCCGGAACCAGTTTTACGGAAATTGCCATATTTCGGAAGTTTTTCAACGGATCTTAGTGCAACCGCCGGCATTCAATTTTCTTTGAGTTTTAGTTTCTAGGAAAATAGGGTTCATCGATGTAACTTCACACCACACACAAATACGAGCAGCAGAAAAAATATCTTTTTTATATGCCCTCTGAAAATCCGGAACATCTCCGGTGTCCGGTGGCCAATATTCGTGATCATGCATGTTCCTAAATCTTGACAAAATTATCCGTCGAATGCTTTCGGATTTGTCCAAATTCAATTTTTCAAAAAGTTATAGGGAATTGAATTTGTGCAAAATTTTGCCTATCCTCTGTATTTATTTTTTCTGACCACGGCATTGAAGTTAGCGCCGAATTTTGCATTAGAAACGATGGTCAACAATTAAAGTTCACACTTTATATATCATATTGTAAACTAGTGTTATTAAATCATAAAGACCGCTCCATTTATGTGCATTCTTCGAGTCGTAAACTCACACGATTTTTTTCGAAGAGTGTAGTTCGGATCAGTAACGGAGAAGCATCGTAGTTGCTCGTAGTGCATAATTAAAACAAAATCACTTCTTTTGACAAGTCCCAAAATTATTCCTTTTTGTTATCATTTTTAGCTTAGAGCTTGTTCATAAACTATAATTTTTGAAAACCTCAGAGTCCCCATTCCCCCTCGTGGCTTTTTCTCAATACAATTTTTTGAATTTTTGTTTGGAGCGTAGACTTTGGTCTACCTCCTCCCCCCAGAAAAGTCTACGTGGTTTATGAATAGCCCCTTGCTCTTAACTTGCACTTCCACGGTTATTAATTGAGAGCTTTCGATAGGTACAGGTACCATTTTTGCATTAGTATGATTGTGTGGCGAGTACAATTGTACACTATGCCCAGGAAACTTTCCTTAAAGAAAATTCCTAGACCAAACCGGGCCCGAACCCAGCCACCTCCTGCATGGCGTTGATTTGTAGCCTCGCGTTTACCGACTGAGCTAAGTGAGTCCGAAAATATGCTGTTCGAATACATGAATTCAATACAATCGCTGTCAATACTACTGTTATCTTCAAGAGTAATAATGGTTGTTTCACGATCTGTTATTTTAAAACTATAATATATAACAGTAATAATTAGAGTGCACATGACTCAAACTTTAAATATGTCTTTAAACACAAGTATATTTATTAACTTATTTTTTCAAATTTAAGAAATCTGTTTATCGTTTCAAATGCTTTGAATTGTAATTGTAAAATCACCACCAAGTACTTCTAGTACCAGTTTTCCGCAATATAAACAAAAAGCTGATCGCTAGAACTAGGAGAACGTTATGATTCATCATAGCTATCGATCTGCATGCCACGTCCATTAATGTCATATTTCGGGGAACATACTTTGAAAATGTTCATGTCAAAAACACACTGTTTTCACACTTTCAATAAAAAAAATGATAAACTTGAGCTGAGCAGACTCAAGTGATTTAATAAAAAATGCAATAGGACCTCACGCTAACTTGACACATCAAAAAAGAACTAAGTACCAAAGAGCGACTCTTCTCTGCCTGAAAGACATAAGTTGTTGACCTAACGTATCTTTATCGCTCTGGAAAATCTCCCCACTGAATGAATGCTTCCTCGTTAGTTGATGCTCCAGCCAGCCAGTATTCTAAACGGTTGCTGCCCCATATTCCGCACCAGGACAACAAAGGTACATCCGATATGAGAAACAGTAATATGACGACGAACCACATCATCCACCCTGAGGCCTGGGGATTGCATCAGATTGAACCGAATCAGTGGCACTTGTATAAATACAACTGTTGGCAGGACGTGCACGAGCAGCGCCAAATTGGACGGAGAAGCCTTTCTTCCACCAACAACCATCGCATCGCCTTTGGCATTGACCGTTCCGAAGGAAAACGACCGCACGTTCGCCGATGTCTTTTATACTTTCCGTGATGCTTTCTTACCTTTTACCATTCTGTTTTTCTTTTCATTTCGGGCAAAGAAAATACGGGCCAAAACGACAATGAACAGAGCTGAACTTGAAGGCACGAACTTAAAATTGCAATCACGTAATAACATTTCAAAATTTTTGAAATTTTTATTTATTAAATCTTTTCCGACTCAATGATCCATTAAATGTTATGGGAATATTGCTTGCGCAAACCGAGCTAGAGACCCAGACAGAATGGAAAGTGGAACGGGGTCGGGAAATCCGACTCCGCCGGCACCGTAATCGATTGTTATGTGCTGGACGGGACGGGGCCCGTTGCTGCCACCGTCGGAACCTTGAATGAAGGGTTATTTGTGCTTCTGTTGGCTGGAGTTTTTGGGATCAGCTGTCGCTTGTAGACGCGATTCGCGTGTAATGGAGGGATATTCCCTACTAATTGGACATTATTTCGATTAATCAATTTGGTTGTTTGTCATGAACATGGGAAATTGTAGCTAATAATTGATGATTAAGGCGACCCAAAATAACGGTTCATTTCGGAGCTAATGGACTTTTCCTAGGAATGTTGCATTTCGGTGGAAAGAAAACGATTCCGAAAGTGAATATTATTAAGATATAAGACTCTTCTAATATCAAAAATTATATCAAGGGAATTCAAGAGCTTTGAGTGGCATGCTCTCAATTGTTTTCGATTTAGTTCAACGCAATGCACTCTTGATTGCATTGTATGTTTTTTTAAACCTGTTTGTGCGCAACTGTCTTGCTCCTGTTTCAAGGATAGAACTGATCTAAAAATCTTGTTTTATATTAATGACGGACAAAAAAACATTAATTCGGAAAAAAAAATAATCACATTGTAGTTCTAGGACTTAGCTGTAGGCTCTCTTAAAACATAGCATTCCATCAGGAAACCTGAGGACTCATGCTGTACATTAAAGCTTAGGGTGTAACTAATAATTCAGTTCAACTAGTATTGGGGCAATTTAAAGCCTGTATACGTAAAATTTTAGACACTTAGATAATGTTAGCAAAAAAAAAAAAATCATGACATAATTCAACAAAACCGATTGTTTTTTTTCAGTATAATGAAGTTATAATTTGATTGCATCTGAACAATTCATCGTAAAAAAAAAGCGGAAGATGTCGGCAGCACTTGTCGAGTTCCACTTGAAAAAATGCGTTTTTAAGATCGATGGTAGAAAACCACTGTGCTCCATGCAGTCTCATGAGTATCTCTTTGAGGGTAGGCATCTTGAATGGAGTTCGATGAACACATTTGTTTGGACCTCTGAAGTCAACGACTAATCGGATGTCATCCTTTCCGTTTGGTACCAGCAATAATGAATAGAAAAAGCGGTCCATGCCTTTCAATCTTTCAAATCATGATGGTGTATTAGTATATACGATTCTAGCAGGGGGCGTTTCTTTGTTGTAATGCGGCATCAATGGTGGGACGTTGAATTTGGGAGCTCTTCAACTGTGCTCATAATTTGGCAATAGCTAGTTCCCACTTCCAGATATTACCGTATCCACCAACAGGCACTCGTGACCCAACATCTACCAGACTTTATCAAGCTGCTGAGTTAAAACTCATAAATGATCTCGTCACCATTGGTGAGCTCCATTACGGTACTAATAGCGTTAGAATTGACAAATCTGGATCAACAATAGAAAAGGGCCTATCAACATTTGTAAACAAACACTTCTGAGCCTATTTCCTCGCAAAGTGTAGGCCACCCACGCAAACTAATACCATCACCATGTAGGAGAAAGTTTCCCCTACACGATGATTCTGTAGGTTTGCGTGTGTAGTCAACGGGTTCCGAGAAAACGGGCTCAGAAGTGTTTGTTTACAAATGATGATGGGCCCTTTTCTATTGTTGATCCAGAAATGAGATTCTTTCAATTGACAATCAGAGCAACAGAAGAGCCTCTCACTCTCTTAAATTTCTCTTCCACATTAAATAACAACCGAGAGATAATTTTCTCTCGCGTTTCTCACTAATTTTCTAGGGTATGTAACTCAGCCTATTATGCAATGATCGATTACATTTTTTATTATAACTCATAAAGTTTCAAAGCTGTAAGCGAGATTCAATTAGTTAGACACTTGTTAATAAAATTTTAACAAGAAATTTGGTAGTATGTATCACGAAACATTCGAGGGACATGGATTTAATGTCGGTCTATGAGCATCAAATTGGGTCTATTCATGGATGCAACTTCGTCTCATTCGATGGATTTATCACTAAATGCAGTCTTCGTAGGATTGTTTTTCCCTAATTTTAAGACTTACGGCATTGCCAGCTATATTTGCTTTACTTAATACAACATTTCACGAATCAAACTAAAGTAAAACTACTTCGAAACACTTAAGTGATGTTCATATATGTTTATCAGCCATTCAATAATGAAAACATTATAATTCACTAAACAATTATTTTGTTCCTTCGGTTTGTGTTAAAATGAGCCCCTTGAATATAAACAACCGCAAATTCAAGCATTCTCACTTGAAATTTTACCAATAACATTAAAATGTTGTTACGTTATTGATACAACAGGCCATAGTTGGGAACATACAACGATTTTCTACGATTTTCTAGTAAAATCATTGTAATTTAAGCTATTTGAACAGTTAGTTTGTAACGCGTAACAATTTCTGTACATCCAGACTGCATTACTCGCTTTATCGATTCAATTAAGAAATTTGAAGATCGTGTAGATCATCTAGTCAGCTTATCCAGTGAAATCATGATGCCCTAAAAGTTCAAGAAATCGAAAATTACGCGAAAGTAACAACTGAAATTTTATTAATGATGTTTAAATTGCTTCGGATTACATCGGCAATCCTTCTAGCAACATAATTTTGTTGGTTATCGATAGATTTATGACATTTTTGATACATGGGCTGAATGAAGGAGCTAGGCTAACATTACACCATATATCTCGTACAAGTGTTATGTAATACGATCGTATCACCAATAATAAATATAACGGCATGGAAATTTACCGTCATTTTACTTCACAAGTACACAGACGATCATGATGGTCATCGCTAGAAGCGGTGTTTCTACCGTCAAATTTAGCAGCACAGAAAAAAATAATTAATTTTAACAAGCGCGTAAAATTCGCGTTTAATTCCAAGCCAAAGGATGCAATCTTTCACACAACAGGCTAGATTCAGGCGTTATCTGACTTAAATTTACATGAAATATCCTATAATTTTCTGCCAAATCAAGCACTCCCTTTATGTGCATTAGATAACGCAGAAAATTTGGATTTATTTGTTTCCCGGAATTCCAGGTTTCCGGGGCTGTAGTGAGGTACGGAGATACTATTTGGGAATATCAATAGAATTTCCGGGAATGCATGTAAAAATCTTTGGAAAAATGCTTAAAAACTATGTCTATTCCATGGTGGGCCATAAGCCGATTTGTCCCCGGAGCGGTAACAGGTTTCGGGAATACGGGCAGCAAAGTTCATGAAATTCCTCTTGTAGGATAATTTTCAACTGACCATCTGATGATTTGTTTTCGGGACCTTTCAGGTTGCCGTGGTGCCTTGAGTGACCATAAACATTTTCAAAAGGAAACCCTGGCAATATAGTTTTCAAAATTCAGAATTTTTTATTTCCAGAAGGCTATTTCTCAATGTTTTGTGGCCATCTAATGATGTATTTTCTGGCCAGTCCGGAAAAGATACCCGTTTGGCCTCGAGTGGTCATGAACATATTTAGAAGGAAACCCTGGTAATATGGGTATCAAAATTCATAAAATTTCGCCAGGAGCATATTTATCAACATTTAGCGGCCATCTTGAGCCCCCACAGAAACCTGTTCCGGAATGACCGGTTCCAGAACAAATTAGCAGATAGCCACAAAGCGTGGAGTAATAGCCTACTGGTGAAATTTGATGAACTTTGATGGCCATGTTCCCAGGGTTTTCTTCAATGTTTGTTTCTCGCAACTTGAGGTCCCATGGGAACCGGTTCAGGGTCAAACCATCAGATGGCCACAAAACTTTAGGAATTATTCTCCTGGCAAAAGTTCTCAAATTTTGCATTCCAAAAGGTCAAGGATTCCTTCTAAATATGTTCATGGCCATTCATGACCCCACGGGAACAGAAGGGTCGTTCCAAGAACATGTTGGCATATGATCCACAAAGGAATAGAAACAGCTTATAGGAATTATTCCAAAGATCCGGGAAATGCAATTGAAATTCCCAAATAGTGTCTCCGTACCGGACCACAGCCCCAATAAACCGGGCTTCCGGGAAACAGATAAATCCAAACGGACATTACCGTTAATATCCATGAAACGGGTTAGTTTTTGAATCTATCGATGTCAAAAGAATTAAAATTGGACAATAATTTATTAAAATTGGACAATAAATATTAAAATTGGACAATAATTGACTATTATGCTGAAAATAATTTGTTTTGCATATCGTTTTCAGAGATAGTTAGTGAGTGATTAATTTTTCTACTCTCTTCCATCAGTCTTCAATTTGATTACAAACGGTCAAATGAGATCAACCCTGTATGTGAGTGACACAGTATTTGACCATCATTCGTGACTTCTGGCTAATTGTCCCTGAAGGTTCGTGTTGTGCTTAGTCAGTCGAAGTACTGCATCCCGCTAGGATTTGAAGTTGTCGCTCCACGTGCCACCAGATCCTGCTATTCCAAATGAGAGTCAACCTATCGCGGAAGAATTTCAAAATGCTACTTACTGTTGAACGAGGGACTTCGAGTGATTTAGCTGTGTCATGATGTGACATAGGCGGGATTTTCACACGTTTGTATACATTTTTTCAAGCACGTATTCCTTCGAATCCATTTTCAATACAATGATTTTTTTAAGAGCAAACCGTACGTCAAAACGTTCACACACATTGGTGACATCTGTATCTTGACAAATAATAAAGATGTGGCTAATAAACCATGGCTAGATTTTCTATTTTTCATGATGGATATTATTTTCAAAATTTTCTTTCGGAATGCCACCCCTTCCGGAAGATTGCTGGATATCTGGAGTTGGAACAATATGACACTGTTTCAATTTCCGAGCCTTGTTAATAATTATATACATTGACGAATGATGGGAAAACAGAAACTATTTGAGCCACTAAATGACTGACAAATAACAAAAATTTGGAACGGTATGTTTGAGAAATTCCAATCAAACGCACTCTCTAGAGCTGCCGTATGGTCAATTCACATCTCTGATAAAATTATATAATGCATTATCCAGTATTGGCGTCACACATGTAAACAATTGATTTAAATTATTTGATAATGACTGGTAACTGGTCATGCTGGTCATTTCTTTCTGCACACATCTTGCTAATTACATTTTCTTAATACCGTTCATACCACTCACCGTTGCGCCTTCCTTAAATATGACTGCCAACTGGAACACACACAAGCACCTTATGTCTCTCCTCGCGGTGCGACAGCCGGATGGGTGAGAATTCACCACTGGCTTGGTCAACCGATTGCATAACCAATGGCTGCCTGGCAACGGATGTCTAGCAACCGTCTGCGGAGCTATCAGCTAAAGGCCGTTCACACCAAAATCCGGACACACAAAAAACATTTTAGAAAAACAACAGCATGTTTTTTATACATATTATTTATTTCACTTTATAGATAAGTGTGATACTCAATACAACCGCATATAGATGTATATGGATTTATTTCCATACCCTGTTGCGCGCACTTTCTTGTTCACTTCTTTCAACAATCTTTGCACGGCGTCCTTGTCAATTTTATTCGAAGCAGTAAGCCACTTAGAACCGAATTCTTAGACTGTTGATACCTCTCCACCTTCGCTTGACCGTTGACCAGTACGTTTCAATCGGGCGGAGCTGTGGACAATTTGGTGGATTCCAATCCTTGGGAACGTAATTTTGCTTCTACTAAGTGATTGTATCTTTAGCGTAATGACAGCTAGCCAAATCTGGCCAGAACAAGGATCGAATCACATGTTTTCTCAGGAAAGGTAAGAGCTACTTTTTGAGGCATTCTTGCTGGTAAATTTCAGCGTTTACGGTACCTGTAGTTACGAAAATCAGAGATTATAGTCTACAGGAACATATTGCTTGCCAGACCAGATATTTTCCAGGGAATTTGGTTTTATACTTCCGTTTTAGATGTTCTGGGGCATTTTTCCGGCCGGCTAGTGACAGTGTAAAATTTCGTTTCCGAGATATGTTTGAATATTTTGAAGCAGATGTTTCGTCATCCATGGCAACACTATGGAATTTTGTGAGAAGTTGTTAATAAAGCTTTTTGGAGCGTATTTTTACCGATTTTTGTTGCTTTGCGTTACGGTCTGGGTAGAGTTGAGCTTTGAATGATCTCAATCTAGCTTTGAACTTCACCTTTTGTACAAAATCGGTTGACATTTGCACTTTTTGCGCAACTATCCGTGTTGACAACTTCGCGTTTGCCTGAACCGCAGCAAAGACTCTTTTTCCCTTCCTTGTGTTGCTTTGTGCATGTTCACCACCACTTCCAGTGTTCCTATTGAAGAAACCAATTTGAATAAAGAAGAAGACACCAAGTGGTGATAAATCTGACAGCTCCCATGTTAAAATATAGGACGAAACTTTTTGAAATGCTTCTAGAAAATTCAAATTAAATTCTAATTAGAAGCGCTTTGTTGTATGATGTAAGAAAAATCCTAAATAGCACAATAGAGGCATTATTTAAATTTTATTTTTATTTTGCTGAAAATGTCTTCATTGAATTTTTTTTGTATTTTTCTTACATCATACAACAAACCGCTCTTAATGAGAATTTCATTTCAATTTTCTAGAAGCATTTTAAATTTTTCGTCCTATACTTTAACATGGGAGCTGTCAGATTTATCACCACTCGGTGTCTTCTTCTTTTTTCAAGTTGGATTCCTCAATTAACAGTAAGACCTTCTGTATATAGACTGTTCCAGAAAGTATAATCACACTTTCAAAATAACAAATATGTCATGTTTATTTTTTATTTTAATAATTTTATTTGGCAAATCGAATTTGCATTTGTGTTTCGTATGATATTTTACTCTCGCTTAATCAAAATATTTAATCATAGCCAAGACTCAGAACTTTTCCTCGAACATGACCCATTAGCTTCTGCGCAGAGGTACTTTTTACCATTTTGAACACTTTTGGTCAATATTTTTTAAATTTTTGGATGTCGTCCGCTGGTTTTATGAATTTTCGAAGCTTTGTTTTGGTTAGAGCCCAAAAAGTCTCGATTGGCCGTGCCTCCAGGCAGTTCGGCGGATTCATGTCTTTCGGCACGAAACATACATTTTGACTTTTGTACCATTCTAAAGTGTCCTTTGCGTAATGACATGACGCCAAATCAGGCCAAAACACTTCTAGCCAATCGCTTCTAGAGACATTCCTTAACGTATTTCTGAGTGTTCATCATCTTCGCTGTGATGTACGGACTAGATGTTTTACCACACTCGCATATTGCCTGCCAAACCATAACCTTCTTACCAAATTTTTCCGTAAAAATTGCCTTCTCCGTTTTGGGGATGTCTTTGTCTTAACTTACAGTATAGCATTGAGGTCCGGGAAGCGTTTTGTATTCTAGTCTCACATACGTTTCATCGTCCATTATTATACACCCAGCATTTCTACACAATAACGAATCGTAGAGTTTGCGGGCCCGTGGTTTCACGGACGCTGCCTGTTTTGGGTTCCTTTTGGATTTTTTCTGCTTTCGGTAGGTTTTTAGGCCAAGTCTTTCTTTGTCACGCATGACGTTACTCGACGAGGTCCCTAGTTTTTTCGCAACATCCCGAACGGAAGTCGCTGGTTTTCGCTTGTAGGCATCCCTGATCTTTTTGATCGATCGAACAGGACCGGATTTCCGACCACTCTTCGGCGCATCTTCAAACGTACACTGTTCTCTATATTTTCGAATCGCAGATCGTACCGCTCCGACGTTTACTCCCTTTTCCTTGGACAATTTTCTCAAGGAAAGTCCGCTCACAGTGTACCATTTGTGCACGACACTTTTTCGTTGCTCCGGAGTAAGACCGCGCATTTTGATAGGTAACACAAAACTGAGCACTTTTTTGATGCTATGTCATTAAAAAATGTGCAAACATAAGGACGCAGCCAAATCACGTTGAAATATTTCATTATATTCAAAGTGACCTTTAAAATAAGGTGTGCTTGTACTTTCTGGAACAGTCGTTAACGTTTAATTACATCTGCAACAGGTCACCTGCTGCGAAATATAAAGCCTCCTCTCCACCAACAGTTTTTTTGTACAGTTCTAACAAGCACAAACGACAGAAAACAGAAAGAGGAAAAATGTCGCCTTATTCAAAAATGCTAAAAAGTGCTTATTTGGTATTTTTTTGTGGTTGGTTGATATGATTAATTCTTATAAGTTGATACCGTGTAATAAACATTATGTGTATGCAATAATAAGACAGCTATCACTGAAACTCTGAGTAACATACATCTATGTCACAACATTGCTTAAACCAACGGATGATGGCAGCAGAAATGCTTTGTCGCCTGTTGATAACTTTACAAGAATTTCAACTACTCTCACGACCTGTTAGGCGCCATACTAGCTGCCATTTGAGGCTAAATGTATATTCACCTTAAGAGTTAGTAGCAGAAGGATTTTTAATCATAACCGATTGCGCGCACTATTCAATATATCATTGTAGCCGAAGCAGAGGTTATGCACTTATAGTTCATGAAATCATATATATATATAACGAAAGAATATTAAAAAAAAAACAGATATTGGATTTCTCACCGCTTACGCACAATCAAGGCTAGCAGTGATATTTTATATTTCATGTTTCTTATTGCAATGCCTTAACTTTGATGCAACACGCACCCATCTATACATATATATGCATCCCCTTAATTTAAAACTTCATAATAGTCCTAGTAAGTTGTCCTTAATCCTGGATCATCACAACCAGCACGCATAATAATTATAATGATGTGTAATCATCCACGACAAGCTTATATCGCGTAAATACACCGGTTAAGCGTCTATTTCCCCGCAATTCCCTTAATGATGATGATAATGTCAACGACGAAGACTACCGTGGTGGGTGTCGCCAGTGCAGGATCTCAATGTCAAATTTGTTGGCAGTATGTTCCACGATGGTGGTCGTTCCGGTGCTCCTCCATAACCATGGTAATTTTGTAACCTATACCCTGTCATCAAGTTGATCCACACTTGAACAAAACAATATTATCGCCGGATAACGAAACAAACGCGGTGCTGCCGCCGGTAAGTTACCAAAGGCCGGATTTCTGTATATTGTCACTGGCATAACATCGTGCTTGAGCCGGATTTATGTTCAGCTTGACTTATGTCATCACGAACAGAGTGGCAAGTGGGTATCCCCATGAATTCATTCTGATTTTGACGTGTCCGGTGCACTGCCATTCAAACGAAAACGCGTCCACATTGTGGTGTGAAATCGTCATCCCTTACTGTCGTGCTTGATGACATTTTAATTTGGTCAAACGCAGGGGTACAGTTATATTCGAAAATATTTCCAATGTCTTATGTTGGTGTTATTATTCTGTTTATCTTCCTGGGAGCAGCATGTGTTTTCGCCGATATCAATGCAGAGCAATTATTGCCGTAGGTTGTAAAAAACCTTGACAGATTATCTCTTCGCGATTATGCCTTTAACACTCAGATTACAACGCTCCAAAAGAATGAGAGTGATGAGAGCTAAACTGTGATTTTTCATAATTGTTTTCTTTTTTAAGTGGAGAGAAGACTTCAAATATGAGTTTTCGAGTTCCGTAGATTGTATTAATCTATATGTGTAATTAATAAGCATCAATATTCAAATGAGCCACAATACAGTCATGCCTTCTATTGAAGCCAAGAGGATATGGATAGGTAATTTGAAGGATTCAGAACATAAGTAAAAGTGTTTGATCCATGAAAATGATTCTAGAGTTCAGCAGTATTTAAAATAACTGGGATAAATGAAATAGTCAGAGACTATTGGACGCATGATATGAAACATCAGATAATGCGGTAAATCCTAGGAAAGAATCCTTAAACTGGTGGTTTTCATGTAAATCATTCGAAACAAATTTAATTTTACAATTTTATTTATGTGAACAAGCTCAATTGAATCAACTTTACAGAGCCAAGTTATCATTATTATATACATCAGTTTTCATCAAACTAAAGTGAAGGAGGTAGAACCGCTAACTCGCGGTCTTCTTGAGGCTAGGGGCAATCTAGAAAAAATCTAGGAATAACAATCTAACGGTTGGAAGAACAAACGAGAATTTAAAGTATGGTTAGCACATTTATTTTAAATTCGAAAAGTCTAATCATAACTCATAATTATAAAACTTTTGTTTTATTTTTCACTTTCAACATTTTCGAGGTCCTGGTTAGCTTGCCCACATTCACAGAGGTTGCTGTCGTTGAGCCCATCTCGGTATAAATGAGCGTTCAAAGAATAATGATTGGGCATGAGGCGAGAAATCACACGAATGAAGTCTCGACCCACAAAACTTTTTTGTACTCGTTCTATGCGATCAATCTGAACGGCATGATATGGGGCCCAAACTGTAACCCCATATTCTAGTAAGCTACGAACAAGAGATATATATAATGCCTTCAGACAATACACGTCGGTGAATTTTCTGGTGTTACGTTTGATAAGTCCTAGTACAGCGAAGGCTTTTGCTATAGCAGATGAGATGTGTTCAGCAAAACGCAACTTGGAATCAAGCGTTATTCCTAAGTCCTTGATTAGCGAGACTCGTTCTACCGTGGCAGTGTGCATTGAGTATTCGAAGACTGTTGGTGTGCGTATCCGAGTGAACGAGATTACATTGCATTTCTTAACGTTCACCTCCATTCCATTTCTAGCGCACCAATCCAAGACATTGTCAACGTCCATCTGCAATGCACAGCAGTCCACCAGGGATGTTATGACTCGAAAATTTTTTAGGTCATCTGCGTACATTATTTTGAAAGACTTCAATTCATTGTAGAGATCATTCACAAACAGCACGAAGAGAAGTGGCCCGAGATGGCTACCTTGAGGAACGCCTGATGTGATAACAAATGGAACCGAAAGTGTCGCACCTAGTCGCACAGATGCACTACGGTTTGTCAGGTACGAGAAGATCCAATTAGTCAACCAAACTGGAAAACCAATTCGTCTTAGTTTTTCCACTACCAGATTATGCGGGACTCTGTCAAATGCTTTCGAAAAGTTAATGTATACCGCATCGATCTGTTGACGTTTTTCAATTATGTCGATCAGCTTTGAAACATAGCTTATTAAATTCGTAGTGGTTGATCGCTTTCTGACAAATCCATGCTGGTCAGCAGTGATAATATGCTGAATTGCAGGGTAAAGAACATCTAAGAGCATGCTTTCAAAAACCTTCGGAAGGCAGCTCAGAATGGAAATTCCTCTGTAATTCTTGACATCGTGCACGTTGCCCGATTTGTGGATTGGCGTTATCAGAGCCTCTTTCCATTTCACAGGAAACAAATGGAATTGTTAACATAGAGATTGTACTCGAAAAATATGTAACATTTTTGTGTATCACTTTTATTTGCATGCATAAAAATCGAATTTTTCATAAAACTAGTTTGGAGTGTAATGTTTACATGTACAAAATGTCGTTCCAATCTGTCCAGAGGTTGCAGAGATGACTTCCAAGCAAGAAGTGCTTCTACATAAACATTATGGGTGCGGTCGTGGAATATCCAAGCCAGTTGCACAGGTGGATCGCGAAACAGTTAGAAATGGACGATTCAACCGTGTTCCGATTGATAACATCGTCCAATTGGATTCAGACGATCTAGCGGCAAGCAGTGAAAGAAAAGACCACCAACCCTTTGTATGCAAGAGAGGTGAGAGATTACTTCAAGCGCAATACGAACGATTCGGGACGTGGCCAAGAACGTCAATTATTCCGTCTGGTGCGTCCAGAAGACAATGAAATGGGCCGGACTTCACGTCTTCAAGGAAAGGAAGGTGCCTAACTAAACCGATAAATAGAACACGGTGAACAAATCCCGAGCCAAGAAGCTGTACCGCGAGTGGTTGGTGTATCCAAAATGCATTATAATGGACAACGAGACGTACATTAAGGCGGACGCCAAACAGATCCCCGGAGTTTTCCATCGGCAAGTTCTGCTTGGATGTTCTGAAGAAGTTCCGGTAAAAGGTCGACAAATTTTCCAAGAAGTACTTGGTGTTGCAGGCGATCTCTGGGTGCGGCAAATTCAGCAAACCGTACATGACAACCGACACCATCAACGGCCAAATATATAGATAAGAATGTCTCCTAAGACACTACTCTTGTGAAATCGTATATTTTCACGCTGCAAAACAAACGCGTAATTTTGAGAGGTTCGTTTCATAGTGCAGCAGAAAATTGAAGTGCCTCCCGCTCTATGTAGTATTTCCAGTGTAGCGTTATACATTTTAGTGTTTTGAGTGTAGCGTTATACATTAAATTCGAACATTCAGACAACTTTCTAAAATTTTGTAATGGGAAACCATAGGTGGAAATTTTTGTAAATCGAATCACAAGAAGACGGAGAGAGAACTTTAGCCCCTTCTAAAACGTTAACCTGAATAAGTTTCCCGAGTGAGAGGAATGTTACTTAGAATGACAACATGCACATATAAGTCCCCCCCCCATTCACACACACACAGACACACACAGACACACACACACACACACACACACACACACACACACACACACACACACACACACACACACACACACACAATTTCATTCGATTCTAAGATACAGATGTCAGCTCCTAGACGACTTGGTGTAAAATTCATTGAACGCACTCCACTGGCGTGTTAAAACCTAGGTACTTTATAATTCCATTAATAGAAAAATTAGCTGTTTGAACGATTCATATACAGAAATTTTGCAGAATCGATGCTACAATGCTACTGCCGTTACGTCTGCGTTTTCCATATTCTACCCGTCAACTACCGAGTGTTCAATAAAAAATGAGAATGATTTCAATACCTCTCTTTAATTAAAGTAAAGAACGAAAAAAAATTCTCTCTAAGAGAATTGCTCTCCGGACTCCCTTAAAATGGAAGGCATGTTTCTTTTTGCTCTGATGCTGTCAGTTCAATCGAAGATGGCGTTGAAATAGCAAGCACTCCGCGAGCGTGTTGTACGGTTTTACGCATGGTCATCGTGAAAAAAAGTTTACGGTAGTCCACTTTCGAGACGAAAACGAGCCCGTGAGTACAGTTTACTGGATCCCGGCATCCCTGAGCATGAAGCGGAAGACCGGTAGCGGTCGTCTGGCGAAGATAATGAAGAAGAAGAAGAAGGAAGCGTTTAAAAAGCTTTTCGACAACCTGGACGGAACGAGTTTGTGTGACGGTGGCCGAAAATATCTCTGCTCCCATACCTTGATTCACCGAACCCTTTAAATGGAGGACATCATCTGGCGGCAGAAGACTCGGTCTCCTGAGTACACGGACGAGCAGATAGCGACCGTGAAATCGCAGTGCCGGTGGATGACGCAGAACTACCGCGGGACGTCGTTCATTCTGGTCGACGAAAGTTACTTTCCGCTCTCGAAGACCCACATTCCAGGAAATGACAGCTACTATTCCAGCGACAAATCGGCCTCACCCCAAAGTAAAATATAAATTTAAGCATAAATTTGAAAACAAAAGTTATGCTGTACATCACCATATCGGACAGAGGGATTTCAAAGCCATGGTTCAAGCCGAGTGGTCTGGCCATCAATCAACAAGTGTACCAGGAGGAGTGTCTTGAGAAAATTCTTCTGCCATTCTTAAAGGAGCATCATGCGGATGGGAAGTACGTCTTCTGGCTGGACAAGGCGTCTTTCCATTACGCCAACAAGGCGCTGGAGTATCTTGAGCAGAAAAAGATACTGTACGTGCCGAAAGAATGGAACCCGACCAAGTTGCCCCAGTGCCGTCCCATTGAAGATTTTTTCGGCTCTCTCAGTGCCCTACTGTACACAATTGGCGGATACGAAGAAGTTGACCACAAGGATCCGGAATTGTATCCGGAAGATGGACGTCAGTGCCGTCCAGCGCTCTTGTGAGAGCATCGCGACTTAGTTGCGTCGTACGGCTGACCAGGGCCTCTTCTCCAATGTTCATTGACGTTTTTTTTTTGAAAAATAAACATCACGTTTTTAATAAAAAATACTGAATTCGGTGAAAAAAAATTTTTTTTTACGATATGATTGACAAAATTTTCATTTTTTATTGAACATCCGATACATCTGTGTTTTAAATACTGGGGTAATGCGTCTGTGAAAATTTGGAGCGTCACAAGAAGTGATTAGGTTTTGAACTTTAATAACTACGTCCTTTTACGACCGATTTCTGGAATGTTTGCATCAGTCATTGGGACATTTTCTATGCGTCGATTTCAATATGGATGACTATTGATTTTCAACGTTAGACTATAAAAACTAACGCAATAATGACGTCTTCTAATTACGTTTTACGTAATAAGTTTATGCACTTTTAGTGCAAAGCATTTTCCTATCCAGCAGTAAACGTAAATAAAGAGTACGTCCTAGCGAATTGCTTCATTCGATCGGCAGCCTCGAAGCTGTCCGGTGCGGTTTTGTATTGGCAGCTGACTACGACGTTGGCTAGGTATCTGATGGCTGTTGTTAGCAAGCCATTGCTAGGCAGCCATTGGTAAGGCAGTCGGTTGACCAAGCCAGTGATGAATTCTCACCCATCCGGTTGCGCACCGCGAGGAGAGAAATAAGATATATAGCTAAGACTCAACGTTGAGTGGTATGAACAGCATGAGCCAGCCATCATCTCTAATGTGTGCAGAAAATTTAATTAGCAAAAGAGCGTTGGATTGTAATTTCACAAACATGCCGTTCCATTTTTTTTTGTATTTGGCAGCCTGCGGTGGTGGCTCAAATAGTTTCAGTTTTCCCTTGTTTGGCCAATGCATACAATTTTGAACAAGGTTTGGAAATTGAAACAATATCTATATTGTTCCAACTCCAGTTTTTAAGCAGTCTCACGGTTCCTAAATGATATTTTGATAACAACATCCATCACGAAAAATCAAAACACTGTATGCTAATAATTTATGCGCACAGCAAAATCTAGCCTCGTGTTATTAACCACATCTTTTTTATTTGTCAATGTAAAGATGTCACCAACATCGCTAACACAATGACATTGTGTGCGAACGGTTTGCTGTCACAACAACATTGTATTGAAAATCGAGTTGAAAGAACAGCAAGTGAAAAAGTTTGCACAAAAGTGTGGAAAATCCGTCTATATCGCATCATGACTTAGCATCACTCGGAGTCCCTCGTTCAACAGTAAGTAGCCTTTTGAAACGCTTCGGGTATGGGCGCGTTCTGCCGGCTTGTGAACTGGCTGCCACATCCACGTTAAAAAGTGTCTGAACTAAATGGAAATGCGATGGGAGATCATGGCCCTTATATTCCCAAATGTAGCTCGTAGTGTTTCTTGTCTTCTATAACTATACGTGAGGAAATGAAGTAAACCAGTGGAAACTCATCGGGAATGACCTGGCATATGCATCCGCCGAACCATTTTGAACGGCCGTTGTGAGAATATCTTTCCTATCCCACGGCCGCGAGCCGTGCCATATGACACATTGTAAGTCTCGATATGCGCTACTAAAGCAGAAACATTGAGACAACAATCTGTCCCTACATCGGAGGGAAGTTGGAGCAGTAAGCGGGGAAGCCAATTTTTAATACAAGCTTCAAGGAAAGATGATTACAAAATCAAGGTAAGAAAATCATATTATAACTCTGAATTTTCATATACGTAGACAACACCATATGTTGGGATAAAGAGAGGGACCATCAGAGCACCCGATTGATACGATTTGGATAGGAAGAATGGGACTGCCAACTTGCTGTTGTCAACATTTTGGTGTGTTTTGATGTGGGTTTTGCATTGTGCATGTTTTTCACAATTGTTTAGGCTTCACTCCCGTACGTGCACGTTCACAATATGGCGGTGAGAACTTTTTTATTTGACAAACTGAGCGGCGGTACTGTATTTTGTTGATATCATGTAAATTTCAAGGCGCAAAACTAAGAGCGTGTCGTATACTTATATATTAACAAACTCTCTTCTTAATACCACGCATAAGATTTTGTACAACGATTAAACTGACACTTTTTTCCCTCTTTCAACCATGACTTCAACATTTCCTGTTCTGTAGTGACAACTTTAGGATGCTTACGAAGTTCGTGCTTCATTATACCCCAATATTTTTCAATTGGCCGCATCTTTGGAGAGTTTGGGGGATTACGATCCTTCGGCACGAAATTGACACCATTCATCTTCGAGTAGTGACACCACTCCAGAACATGCTTGGAGTAGTGACAAGAGGCTAGGTCTGGCCAAAACATTGTAAGAACGTTGTGTGTTTTGAGAAACGGAAGCAGTCGTTTTTTCAGGCATTCATTAATGTATACCTGACCATTTACAGTTGAAGTTGTCACGAAAGGCTTGCTCCGTTTACCACACGAACAAATCCCCTTCCAAATCATGAATTTCTTGTGGAACTTCGACACTTGCTGTATCGTGAGAGACTTTGGAACATCGAACTTGTCTTTCACAATCACATGCTGGTTGCCGGGAATTTGTTTAAAGTACGCTTGTACGTGTGTTTCATCGTCCATGATGCAGCAGTGTGCCCGTTTCTTGGCTTTCTGCACGGATCTTTTGGTCAAGTGCAGCTTTTTCTCGACATCCGGAACGGAACAGTTGGGTTTGCGTTTAGAGGCAGCAACAGCTTCTGATGCTTCTCACAGTACGGAACACTTTTTCAACCACTCACCTTCTTCCGATCGACAGTTAAACGTTCCCCGAAACGTTTTATAACACGAAACTCTGTAGACTGGCTCGGTGCGAAAGAACTGGGTTGTCGAGGTGCCTGTGCAAAATGTTCTCGCGCACTTGCTGTTCAATCGACTCCATTTTCGAAACTACGACACATTTCACAATGAAACTCACGCAGTGTAAACAATACACGCTGAGGTCATTTCATCCAAAATTTCGATGAAATCAACCCAAAGGACAAAATGTTACAGCTTATTGAAAGTGATGCAATTTAACTGTGGACACCCTCTAGGGCTCAATAAAATTAATCATTTAGATTTCCTTCTAACAAATATTCTGTGTGACCGAATCAGTAACTCCATTATGGAAAAATGAAGCGATTAACACAGCAGTTGAGTTATCTATATTTGTACTTGAAAAAAAAAAAACGACCCAACGACTGCGAGTACGAAGAGATCTTCCAATATCTCTCGGCAAACTATGAAAACATAAAGTCTGGGCTAAGCAGAATTGATTGGAAACCAATTTTCAGAAGCGATGATAATATCGAAACGTTTGTAGAGGTCTTTTGTATCAATCAGTTAAACATATTTACGACTTCCAATTATATGCTCAAGAATTAGAGGTGACTGACGATTGCGTACTAAAAGCACAGTATATCGGTAATACAGACAACCATAATGAATACCAATCTACTAACATGCTGCCCAAATATATACACTAGGGACGAAACATCACGTGTAGATTTATCCGTAACATAATCTTCGAGATATAGAGGGCCAGCGGAAAGACATAAATCAGAAAGACAGTCAAAAAATTAACCAAACGCCGGAATAAAAGAAGAATGCAGCCCAGAAGAAGAACTAGCCAAGCCAAGAAAAAGACTGGCATCTTCTTTTACACAAACAATTTTTTTAAAAATGCCATGAAAACAATAATAAATTGAAATATAACAATACATTTTTTGAAATTGCAATTTTCGATGGTTTTCGAAAATTGGCCATAATTTTTTTTATTACTATAAATAATCAGTTCTGTGGGCAAACTTGGAGGCCTTTAGTTCCTCTTTCGAAAAATCCTCGAAAAAATAAAAATTCTACGTGTTACGAGCAAAAAACGAAACGTGTTCCATCTTGCAAGCCATTTTTTGAAATTGCAATTTTGGATGGATTTCGAAAATAGGCCATAACTTTTTTTTATGACTATAAATAATCAGTTCCTAGAGCAAAGTTGGAGCCATAGTATGGATCCGCGAACAAATAAAAATTATACATGTTACGAGCAAAAAAACGGATCGTGCTCCATCTTACAAGCCTTTCCCATATCATTGCTAAAACGCTGATCTAAAGCAAATAATGTGCATACTTTTGGTGCTACGTACAACCCTGTAGCCAGTCATTAGTATTTTTTCTTAGCATTTCGAGCTTATTGTTTTCGCAATTAGCTTAAAGCTTGCTCTTACCGTAGTCTCCTAAATGCACTTCCACAGTTGTTAGTTGAGAGCATTCTCGATGCCAGGTACCATTTTTGCATTAGTATGATTGTGTCGCAAGTACAATCATACCCTATATGCCCAGGGGCTGAGAAACTATCCTTAACGAAAAATTCCTATACCAGACCGAGAATCAAACTCAGCCACCTCCAGCTTGTAGTTGCTTTGTAGCCGCGCCTCTTCCGACTGAGCTAAGGGAGGACCCGTCATTAGTATCGTGTGAAATTCATAACATTCATAACACGTTGCTACGTGGTCTTACGTCACCTTTGCGTACAACACCATTGGGCTGTAATTAATACAACATCAACATCCGCAACATTTTATTCCAGCATTTCAAAATGGTAAATCTTCAGTTCAGAATTTTCTTAATACCTATTTTATACAAACAAAAACAAAGAAAATCCACGACAATTCGCGAAACTCTTCCTCACAGCAAGATTAACAGTTCCGCATGATTTATCGCACACCCTTATTCCAGACAGACATACATTAAACATTCTTCAGTAACTGATGGAAAACATTAAGACTACATCGGACCAGGCTTGTTCACAACACGGAATCAATATGACGACACACAGTAGAAGTAACAACAAGTACCCGAACCCGAAAGGAGCACCGCCTGGGAGAAGATTGCCTAAGCAGAACCGATATTTTATTAACGTCGTCGGTGCGTCTTTGCTCCACGGGATCCTCTCGTAAAATAAAGAAGGAACCACTCGGCCGTATTCAAATTACACTTTTCCAAGCTATGCAACCCTTGCGGTCGTTTGTTGTTGGTTCGTGTGTATTTTTTTTTGCCAACATCTTTTTGCTCCAGTTATTTTAGCATTCGTTGGGGTAGGTGCAATTGTTCAGTGGGTAAGTAGGGATATATAGCTATGTACCTGGGTCATAAATTTCCACGTCGATATCACATGTGACCTGCCAGTTTTCGATGTATGCGTGCCGAAGGACGAACTTTTGATCTAGTAAACTTTTGGCTGAACGCTCTGCTAGCTCGACAATCGTCTGAGGAATAATTCACTATGATATAAGGAGCGTATTTTCTGTTGTATATCATCCACCGAAAAGGGACATGGGAAAGCAAGGCTTTTATTCACGTTTCAACATTTTCCTCTTGGTCGTCACTGCCTTTTACCAAGGAAAATTATGCTTTCGTGCTCAAAACACTCCACTACTGCTTGAACGTCTCACCCTTCATTCTTCCACTCTCACTGCCCTTTTGTTAACGCTTCCTGTTGGTTCAGAAGCTTTTTTTTCCTCTTTTTTCTCCACAATTCAAATTGAAACTACTACCGTTCTTCGCATCACTTTCGGCTTTCAGAAGCTCTAACTATCCACGCGTTTATTTTCCCTGCACCACGAGCAATCGGTTTATGTATTCCCGGAACCATCCAATGAGGCACCCCCACGCTAATCACCTTCCTCGAATTGAGCGCACCCGCGAAATCGAACACCGCGATGCGACAAGCCGTGACCAAATCGTGCGAGGAAAATTTTATTAGCGAAATGGAAAACGTCCTCCCGGTCGTTCGTCTTGGCCGATTTGTTTCGCTCAGGTTGGTCCTCACAGCACCGGGCTATTTTTGTAATGGTCACACTTTTATGAAAACACATTACAGGGGAGGGAAGAAAAAAACACCAAGCGACGTTACGTCGTGAACACAAATCCTTATCCCGATACAGCGTGTTGCGCTACCGTCAGCAGCCGTAGGAAAACTGAGAGATTCCTTTGCACGAACGCGGCCGGAGTCCAAAGGATGCGTTTTCCGAAAAGTCCACCCAACATCGGCAATGTTCTCTCGTTCGCAATAGTATCGATTGGAATTTTCGCCAGCTCTCCATTCTCGACAACTTTGAGCGACGAGCAACCAAAACACATGATGCATGATGCATTGGACGCAGCCGGATCCGGAGAGGGAACACGTCCTGGTGAGAGTACACGGAAAATTCGATTTACAGTGGATGAACTGGACGGGATTCATGCGGTACACGGAAAATTGGAGCGAAGCCGTCCGCTGTTTCCCCTAAACAGACCGTAGCGGTAGGAAACTTCGAGGGGGCGCGTATTGTGTTGTGTCCTTGTTTGGTTATTTGAAGCGTTGCAATGCAAACACGCGACACCCGCCATGTGATGGAAATGAACGCTTCTATGTGCGGAGTAACTGTTTCGAGTACACACGAAATTGTGGTTTATGTTTTGTGGAGTTTCTATGAAGCCGTCATATGCTTCAGTACACGACATTGCAGAAATAATCTTCGACGGCTGATTAACCTTGACATAATTTCGAGGTGCGTTACGGGATATCAGATCTAGGGAACATATTTGTTTATGTAGTGAATTGAACAAATCTTAGTTCTTATTACATTTCATGTCTTGTAGAAAGTGACAATACTCGGATTCGTCCACCGAGAATGAGCTTGGAATAAGGAAAACATGGTTAGTCTTCATTTATGTGAATTCTCATTTTCTATTTGATGTTCTATAGTTTGAATTAATTAGGACTTGGGTTCTGATGCATTGTCAGTATCGAAGTTATTGTTTGTTTTGTTTGCAATGAATCCGGTTTGGAATGATAAAGTGACAGCACCTTTGAAGAGTGCTGTCGCTCACAAAGGGTTTAAATAGCGGAAACTTTCAATAAAACAAACAATGACAACTGTAACAACACCGAAAACTTCCACATTTCTCAATGGTGATGAAGTAACTCGACATGCACAACACAAAGAACGCGGGATAAACTACAATAGATCAAATTACTGGTCGCAGTGGTTTATGTCCCGAACAGAGAAAAAAAACATTGACCTCCAGATTGAATTCAATTGGTCAAATACAGATGGTGTTAACGGTAGAAATAGAACTACAGAGCAACGGTGAAACTTTAGACAAAGCATGCCAAACTTCAGACAAATCTTTGCTGCTATTCAGCAAACAAAATGGGTTGTTTTTTTCTTTTTCTTTTTGTTGGGGCGTAGAACCACAGCGTCCACTGAGTTGAACTTTTGTGGTATACCCCTGTTTACTATATGTACTAATTCGCATCTTAAAGCTAGATCACCATTTGTCAAGTGACCAGCCTAAGACGTCGTCTCCCAGTCAGGCGAAATTGAGTTTATAAAACCCACCACCTTTCCAGGAATTGCAGTCTAAATTTCTTTAGGTTGCATATAAAAAATAGGTTGTTACTCGGGATCGTATTATACGGAAATTTACACAGTAGACGTTGGACGCTAATGATTAACAACCATGCTCCTTAGGGCATCTTCAGCTGTGGTCCATTTTTCGGACAACTTTATACCAGATTTGCATCAGCAAAACTTGAATAGAACCAGCTAAAATAGACCAACTTTGCGTTCCCCGCACCGGTGTTGTATTTCTTGTTGTTAAACCCGCCAACATCTGTTTGCCCAACATCACATTTTGCCTTGGATTTGGTAGTTCAACATCGCTCTGGAAGGTGTAATGTGACGAGCCGGGCTCAACAGCCGGGGTACGATATTCACGAAATCTGGTCAATTTGTGTGCTTTGCGGACGACATTGATATTATCGCAAGAACATTTGGAACGGTGGCAGAGCTGTTCACCCGCCTGAAACGCGAAGCGGCAAAGGTCGGACACGACCGGATCCACCTAGGAAGTAATGCCACGACAGACGGGGATACCTTCGAGGTGGTGGAGGAATTTGTCTACCTCGGATCCTTACTGATGGCTGACAACAATACGAGTCGTGAAATTCGAAGGCGCATCATCAGTAAAAGTCGATGCCTCTACACGGGCTCCGGAAGAAAATGTGAGTCTAAAAAAATTCACCCCGCACCAAATGCACCATGTACAAAACGCTACTGAAGACCAGTGGTCCTCTACGGACACGAGACATGGACCATGCTCGAGGAGGACCTACAAGCACTCCGAGTTTTCGAGCGACGCGTGCTAAGGATGATCTTCGGCGGTGTGCAGGAGAACGGTGTGTGGCGGCGAAGGATGAACCACGAGCTCGCTGCACTCTACGGTGAACCCAACATCCAGAAGGTGGTAAAAAGCCGGAAGAATACGGTGGGCTGGGCATGTTGCAAGAATGCCGGACAACAACCCTGCAAAGTTGGTGTTCGCTACTGATCTGGTGGGCACAAGAAGGTGTAGAGCACGATGGGCGGACCAGGTGGAGCGTGATCTGGCGAGCATTGGGCGTGACCGAGGTTGGAGAGCGGCAGCCGCAAACCGAGTATTGTGGCGTACTATTGTTGATTATGTCTTATCCTTAATGTGATGTTGAACAAATAAATGCATGTATGTATGGTTTGACCAAATAAGTATTACTGCCAGGAGTGCGTCGTTAGCAGACGACGAGAAGTATTTGTTCTTTCGTTTGGCTAATTGAGGAGTGTGTGAATGCATGTATTTCATTTAAACGATTTTAGATAATGCTGATTCATAATTTGGTAACAAAACCACAATTGTCAAAACGGAGAGAGTCACGCCCTGGAAGACGCCCCAACATCGACCGTGATTTTCGTTTTGATCATCAGAGGCTGTCCTTCGGCTCAGAAAGGGGTATGGGCGCGTTCTGTCGAGTTGATTGCGCCAGATTTCATGTGTGAATCGGCTGCCCCATCAACGTTCAAAAGTGCCTGAACCAAATAGACAGCTTGAAATGACCACTTCAATAGGCGATAAGGGATCATTGCCCTGATATTCCTTAGTGTAGCACGTTGTAAAATGTTTCTTGTCTTCTATAACGAATCATGATGGAATTGTTTAAGCGAGTACTCATTGGGAATGATCTCTCATATGCATCCGTCGAACCATTCTGAAATACCGTTGAGAGAATATCACTATGAAAATCTCACATTTGCGCATAACGTGTTACGAATCACTAATGCTTTTTTTTTGTTCTCTTCCCTATCCTATGACCGATTTACCAATACCAAACATTCTAAAGTCCACTCTTCAAAAGGTAGGGGTAGACCCACGGAAACACGGACCCACAGGAACACCGAGACAACACAGAGCAATAAGTAAAGAACAGTATACACCCTAACCAATTTTACTTTCAGCCATATTTTCTTACACAAGGTAAGCAATCCAATGATCACTATAAAATATGCTAAATATCCACGACCTAATACAGGGTGCGGCAGAAAATAATGCGAAAATGTTCAAACTTGAGTATTGGGTTAATTCGTGTAGCTAGTGAGTAATTTCTGTCGAAAATGTATTTGTTTATGTATACTTTCAAATGCTGCATCCAAACATTCCATTTGTTTTATTGCAAATTCGTTAAAATGTTCGCTATAGAAGTGATCACCAGTTTGTTGCTTGCACAGAAGAAGCCGAAAGAGATTGCCAAGGTGGTAGGCTGCCATTTGGCAACATTTTACCGCATGAAAAGGTCCCTGCAGGATGGTCCTACGCAGCGGAAGCCGAGAACCGGACGTCCACGCTTTGCACGCACGCCGAACGTCATCAAATCGATCCGTGCAAAAATTGCTCACAACCCGGTGCGTTCCATAAAAAAAAACTTGCAAAGGAAGCCAATATTTCTGAGAAATCCATGCTGAGAATCATCAAAGAAGACCTGCATGCATTTTCCAGAGCCAGAGTAAAACGCCACTTGATTACGGACCGGGTCAAGGAACGACGAGTGACTCGTTCCAAGAGATTGGTTTCCTTGTTGAAGAAGGAAATAAATGATAATCCTGTTCTCCGACGAAAAGCTTTCAAGTATCGATCCTGTGGCCAACAGCCACACGGACCGGTTCATTTCAACGGAGAAAATGGAGAACGTTCCGGAAAAAGTGAAATTCAAATTTCAAACCAGACATCCGGCTGGTGTCATGATGTTGGGCTTGGTGGCGCCCAACGAAAATGCCGCTTGTTTTCATTGATGCTCGAGTTAAAATCAATACCGAAGTGTATATCGGTATTGTAAAGGACCAAGTGCTTCCCTGGGTGAACGCCAACTTCTCCGAGGACCAAACCGTTGTCCTACCGCAGGATGGAGCGCCGTGTCACACATCCAACCGAACCCAACAATGGTTGAACGATAACATGAAGTTTTGGCCGTAGGATTGGTGGCCCCCTATCAGTCCAGATTTGAATCCGTTGGATTATTCGATTTGGGCATATGTTGAAGCACGAGCCTGCAAAACATCACACCCTTATGTGAAAACCCTGAAAGCAACCACAACACGCACATGGCAGTCAATGCTGGAGGACTACGTCCGAAAGGCATGCTCTGGCTTCCGGCGTCGGCTCGAGGATGTTATTAGTAAAAATGGAGGACACATTGAATAAATTGGTTTAAAAGGATTTCATTAAGATAACTGCACTCGAAAATTTTGATATTATTGCTTGAATTAATTGAAAATGGGATTCGAAAGAAATAGAACAAATTTTCGCATTATTTTCTGCCACACCCTGTATATAGATAGTAAAAAGCAAAACTCTGGCAAATCTGACAACTTGTAGGCACGATCATCACTGAGTCCAGTAGGATTTTACACATTTCTTCGATATGGATAAAGTTTTATTTTTCACCAATCTATACGTCTTAGCGATTCGAGACTATCGCTTGGAACTCTTGGTTTATGTGCTTTAGACGTATTTTTTTTCAATCACATAAAATCCGCCGGGTGTATTGAAATTCCGTCGAGAAACGAGAAGAGGAGAATCCTTAAAATTATTGCTTAGCTTAGCTTGGACTGACGGGAGTAACGGGTGGACCTATTTTTTCTGTGCTGTCATGTTTGCTCATGAATTCAAAAAGGTTTCAACTATCCTATTCATTTAATTTCTCATCGATAATAAAGTAAATCAATCATAAACGTGCACTATCATGCACAGAATCGAAGTAGGTCGCGCTCCGGGGCTGACGTGTTTGTGCTTCGCTGCTTGTTTTATCTGCAAATTTTCGAGAAAATTAGATAGTGGAAATTATTGAGTAGTGTTGAACTTTTCATGTTGTTAATGATTCGGTCACTAAAGAGTTGATTGCGGTACAAACACGAGGCTTTCGACTGGTGTAAACATAAAGTGTCCCAGGTGCAGACGGAACCCCGAACATACAGCCTTGCGGCGACAGGAGGAGCTCGAGTTCACCCGCGTCACTCGGAGATGTTTGGTTAATGGTCGTGGAGCGTTCATGGTCGACCATCTCCTTAAGAACAGAATGTCATCTGGAGGGTACGCGAGCCTGCTCTGGTTGTTCGATGTTATAACCACAGCAATGGAATGTTCTGGAAACCCGGGTGAGCTCTTTCCATTTTATCCTATTGTGTCTCATTCCAATTTTTTTTTTTTAGAATATTTTTTGTGTATGAAATTTATATGTTTGGTGGGCTTTAAATGATGTGTTGACATCCTAGAAGTAAAGAGCGACTTATGGCCCTCACATGTTCCTATCTAACGCATCTGCAAGTCATGCGATCCCAGAGGATTGCCTGCTGAAACGTAGAGACGCTTTTTGTCAATTTGACAATATTGATGTGACGGGGTGCGAATCAAGATTGTGTACTTTTAAATCATATTGTAAATTTTCAATTCTCATTTGATGAATGGTTTCAGCACGCTTTGGAATTATCTTTGCAGTCCAAAACCATTTATCTTAAAAGCACGGAACTCAATTAAAGGCTCAGTTTGTTTTTGAGTATTTCAGCATGAACATTTAAATTTCATTTCTGAACTTCTGTATACACAAAGTTTTTTTTTTGCACGATACGTTTCACTTTTAGTATGGAACCGTGTAAAAAAGACTAAATAGATTTTATAAATTCACATGCTTAAACATTTTATATTGCTAAAATTTTGTTTGGATTCGTTGTATCAGCCCGTACAATGGTCAAGGTGCACTTCTTTTAAATTTTGAATATTTACACCAGAAATTGTGTTTTTTTTGACTGCCATATGATTATGCTGGCCCAAAACGTGATATGTGACCGGAATTAGGTCGAAGCAACTTCCGTTTGGAGTTATTGCCGAAAACAACCTGCAAGAAAAACCGTCAATAAAATACCAGCAATAAATACCCTATGCCGCTGTCGTTGGAATGTAACTGGTATAAGGAAGACTTTTTAAAGGATGTCTTCAGGAAAACTAACTAATAGTGATGCGATGTCAGACCGGCGGTCGTAATAGTAGGTGTGGGAATAGCAAGGTGAGTTGGCCATGGATCGTTTGTGTATGTATACATGTGTATGTATACATGTGTATGTATGTGTGAATATTCATTTAATTTTCTAATGCCTAATATATACATGATCACATCACTTATCAAGGTGAATACTGATCCATCGAGCTCTACCCTACTAACATAGAAAAACCTCCTTCCTGTGATCTTTGTGGGGATGCAGAGGTAAACACGGTCCCTAATCAGCAAAGGTCACACTAACTTTCCTTCCCTATTCCCAACTGACTGCAAGGACGTGGCCGGCGCCTTTATTGATTATTAAAGACATTGAGTCACTTAAACATGTACAGTGAGAAAGGTCGGTTACTCCCAGCACCATTCAGTTGATTCATTGTGCAATTTCACTGATTCTGATCAACCACGGAGTAGCAACCATTGATACGTGCAGTCAGTCAAGCTAAGCTAAGCTAAGCTAAAACGTGTACTATCATGTACTATCGTAGTCGACCCAAGATTCATTTTTGGATTTTGTTGTAAAAGCTGCCTTGCTTGTTTTTTGTTTGTTTCTGTAGCGTTACTTTACAATCCCTGCCAAGTGCAAATACTCGTATTGATTGAGCTGAAAACATGAATTTTGTGGATGGAATTTTTCGGCTACCATACAAAAATACACTTTTCTAACGAAAGCAGTCTAACAGAAGAAAAACGAAAAATGAGAGATTTTACTTGGTGATTAATTTTTTGAAATACTTTGTGTGTGTGTGTGTGCTTTTTTATACAGATCTGAAACGTCTATTCAACAAATCTTGAGTACTTTTTCAAACAGACGTATCTGATTTTTTAATCCCGTGCACCCCTGCATCCAGTTTTCAACTATGCAGATTTCTTCGGCAGCCATCACTTCCACTTCTTCCAGTGTTTCGCCTTTCACTGAAAATACGGTGTCATTTGCAAAGCTAACGATCACTACGCCTTTGGGAAGCTTCAGCGTCAGCACCCCGTTACAAAGTGTTGTGCCAAGGATGGAACCTTGCCAAACAACCGCCATAATATTCACCGATTTCCGCCCCAGAGCACCCGGTTTTGAAAGTAACTCTTCATAATTCTGCACAGGTAACAGGGACCCTCATTCTGTACAGCGACTTGGAAATATCCTCCCAGCAGGCGCTATTGAAAGCGTTATTAACGTAAATCGTTACAACAGTGCAATATCAATCGACTCTTCACTTCTGTATGGACCACTGTCTGAATGTGGCGCAAGGCATCCACCGACCGTAGACTTCATTCCCGGAAACCAAATTGCATCATCGATAGCCCGTGCTCACTCTGGGTAAATTTCGTTAACCTGTTGAGACGATCCTCTCCAGGGTTTTCCAAGCTTATCCAACAGGCGTATTAGCCTATACGATACTGGATCCCTCAGAACCTAGCTTCAAAAACAACACTCATTTCTTGTTTTCCACCTGTCCGGAAATGGCTTTCCTTTAGACACTTCTGTAGCACATCCCTGAATATTTCCGAAATACCTGAATCACCACTTTCAGAGCAACGTTAGGGATTCTGTCAGGTTCGGGTGCCTTCCGTACCTTAAGCCCTTTCGCCACTGCCACGAGCGCCTCATTCGAGACTTGCATGCCCTCAATATTACTCATCTCTTCCTCGCCGTACGGTGAATGATTCTTTTGCGAAAAAAGTCCATCTACAATAACCTTCAGTTTTGCTGGACATAGGTCTTTTTGCCCTTGCCCCCTCTTATATCTCGTTTTAATTCAGTCCTGGCTGCTTGAAACACCACTCTATGTGCCTGCTGTGGTTTCAGCTTTCAGGACACGTCGTCTGGCTAGGAAACAACTAGCGCGAATTCCACCAGTCGAAAGTGTGCAGACTATACCGCCCTGTATTAAAGTGATGTTCTTTACTTCCAATCCCACCTGTATCCGTCGGTTAGTAAGTTAACTAGGACCATTCGCTTAAATTTTTATGCTGATTTGAGCTGTTCGGATCTTGGTTTACGATTGTTACTTCTGTAAGCAAACGATTGTACTGCTGTAAGCAAACAAATTTTTTTTCACTGATATGTTAATTAAATATCAAAAGTTTAATTCATGGCATTCAAAATCGATATTATTGGTCACGCGATGCCAATTTCGTTGGGAGACCAAAGGAATTGCTAATTCCGCCTTTGTATATTAAGACATAATCATTCCGTTCAAGTCCTCTCGACCCATGATAAACCCTGAAAGCTACATCGAGTTCCATATGAGTAAAGCCTGTTAACATGAAATTTTGGACACCAAAATAATAGCAGAAAAAAACATTCACACATAATTCAACAAAACCAATTGTTGTTTAAGTTGATTAAGATGTTATTCCTTTTTTCTGTAAAATTCTCAAAGTTTCTGTTGTACACCCACCATCAGGTTCCGTACGGTATCGTCAAATTCGCCCGCTGACGATTCTTCCACTTCTCTAGAAATCATCGGTACCATTTTGCTTTCTTCTTGAGTTTTTCGAAGTGTTTCCGCTTAACCAGAGGCAAGTACTTCTTGCTTTATTGGGTGAAGTTCTGGACAGTTTGGTGGATTGACTGTTTTGGCACGCATTTGACCGTACAGAGGTGCATCACCAGGACAGGACCATTCCAGGACGGATTTCGCATGGTGACAAGAGGCGCTATAATCAGGTCGAAACAGAGCTGGAGAGTCGTGGCTTCTGATTAATCGATAGCAACCGCTTTTGCCAGACATTCTTTCTTCGTAGCAACATCCCGTATTCATAGTGCCGGTATAAGCAAGTTGTAAATGTAATAGTATGCGTTCGCTTGAAATAAACATAAACATATCGGTCAACAAGTCTTTGCAAGGAAAATCTTAAGCTGGTGCGCGATGTCCGAGGCAGCTATAGTAATAATATTTTCTAGAAAATATTCCAATCAACCAGCAGAATAACATTGAACTTATATATTGTACTCGAATGAAATACATCAGATAAAAACTATCAACCGAAATTCATTTTTAAGAAGGATATTTTGAAATACTCAGGAAATAAACAAACATTTCTTAGCTAAATTTTTGCAAAGTTGTTTTATTCAATAACCTCTCCTGGGCTAAATGCCTGCACTTGGGACTTAACGCTATCCATCATATCATGTGCGTCGTGTTTCATACACACTTTTATCCACGCATTCTTCAAATCCTAATCTTTTGTTTTCCAAGAGTTTCCCTGTTTCCGGAGCTTGCCTTTCATAATCGCTCAGAATGTTTTTATTGGGCGATGTTCTGGAGAGTTTGGCGAATTTGCCTTCTTCGGCACAAAAACAACATCTTCGGCTTCGTACCACTCCATCACCAGTTTCACGTAATGGCACGATTCCATTTCCAGTCAAAACACAGGGTCACCGTCGTGGAACCGAAGGAAAGGCATTCCGCCGTTTATAATACCGGTTGTTAAGTACGACCTTCTGAATTCACCACACCCACAGATCACCTGCCACACTATGTACACAAAGGTCTATTTTTACACTGGGCATACATTCCATTTTAGCTATGAATCTGCGTAAAAAAAAATTAAATAGAGTTGGTTAGTTCACATGTATAAACATTTCAAATTTCTTCGATGCTGTTTGCATGTGTTACCTTTTCATGAAATGGTGAAAATACAGGTTTTAAAATTTTGAGTGTTGACACCAAAAATTGGAATTTTTTTGAAAAACTGCTTTTTGCCCTAAACGAAAGATGTGAATCAAATTAGCTCGACAAGTTGTCCCATTCTGGAGTTATCACCGAAAACCAACCGCGTAAAACAAAGCCGTGTAAAAAAACCTGAGTGTACTTCTTGGCAAATTTTAGACCTTCTTTTTCCGGAACTTCTCCGGAACATCCAGAGGATCCAGGAACATCCTTGCAGACGAAAAATTGCAGGCCTGGGATCTGCTTGGCGTCCACTTTTATGCACGTCTCGTCGTCCATTACGATGCATTTTGGCTGTACTAACTGTTTAGCTTCCTGGTGCGGTATTTGGCCATCGTATTTTGTTTATCGGTTCGGTTAGGTGCTTTCCTTACCTTGGAGACATGAAAACTGGCCCGCTACATTGTCTGCTGGACGAAACAGATGGAAGAATTGACCTTTTTCGACACGTCACAAATCGGATGGAACGGATTGCGCTTTAAGTAATTCTTCTCCTTCCTCGCCTGGGTGTCCTTGATCGATTTTACATTACCGGACACGGTCGATTCCTAACTGTTTCGGGTTGTTATGGGCATGGTCGTGAAAAATCCAAGCCAGTCCCACTGGTGGATAGACCAGTGGGACTGACTTGGAGTTTTCACGACCATGCCCATATTTTTTTGTCAAAGTCCTTCTTGCTTAGAAGCTATCTTGATAACCACATGTTCAGATATTTTTGCACTTGTAAACATTACTCTCTAAACTTACCCGCAATTACAGCAATTTATACCCATGCATTAAAAAGTTTTACACAACGGAATGTGTTATACTTTTTTGAGTACAATCTCTATTATAATTATATTTATAGTCTCTTCTAAGGAACCTCTTAAAACAAGCCAAAAACAACCTTATTGGTTTATCGGTAGTAGTTACATACACTATACAGAGATGTTATAATATAGAGACACGCGTGGAGAAAAAATCATACAAACTGGTGCCCCTGCTACCAAGTGATATTTTGTTATTTGTTTTGGCAACCCGATGAATTGCATTTACTTCAAGAGACTTTTGTTTTTCAATTAAAATCCTTGAATTCGTTTCTGTTTCCACTTTGTTTTTCGCGACAAGTGTCCTAGCTATTGAATTCCGTAGTTAACAAGATGAAGTGTATGGCGAAATTTTGTGGGAATGTGCAGGATAAAACGCTGACTAGTGTTAGCTTTTTACGAATCCCCAAAGACGTTGCCCTAAGGGAAAATGGATGAAATTTCGTCAGCTTCCTCCAAATTACAACGTTGAAAACTTTCAGCTGTGTAGCGTATGTATTGAAATAATGTATTGCTATTCAAATAATGTTTATTAAATAATACATTTCAGCTCCATTTCAACTACGATTTGTATGTTGCATCCGAAGGAGGAAAAATATTGAGGAGGCTATTTCAGAGTATGTGAATGTTCCGGATTTAAGCTGGAAATGTCGGAGACTACCAAGTTTGTGCCATTATCTATTCCATTATGATCAGATTTCCACATTAATCTGTTACCCTTTTCAAAACTGCGATGTGGTCAGAATATTGATCTAAACTATTTCATGTTGAAAAAAAAACAGAGATTGCTTGTATATTTGTACATACGTATCTGTACATTTCTTGTTTATAGGATGATTACTAAATGTAGAATACGATATTTATGGTGGTTTATAGTTTAAATATTTTATTAGAGTACAACAGCAGAATATAGTAAGTACAGTATTCGGGATCCCTAATATAACAGATCCTAACTGAATTGAATTTAAATCTTCTTCAACGGAACCTCGTTTACAATACTCCCCATGCATTTTTTTTGTACAGCTATCATGTTTATTTACTATGCTCGATTTGTGCTCCGTTTGACGGTTCGGTTGAAGTTTCTGGCTTCACTCTCTGCGTGTCTCTATATTATAACATCGTTTCTGACACGATAGAGCTCAAAACATCGATCAAGTATAGAAGTCGATTTACACGTTTCAAATGGGACAAATTTTTTTCCTTTATTTCTCGAGATTTTCTGCCTCGTGGCCGGTTCATCTCTGTCGTAGTCAACTCAAATACCTTTTGGGGATTTTCGTAATTCGTTCGCGGTTAAGATTAGAACTCGTTGACCTTAAGCGTGAGAGGTATGGATGTTAACCACTACGCAGGAGTCGCCCCTGAAGGGACACATAATATTTTATCCGAATTAAATCTAATCTAATCTCACACTAGCGCAGCCAACTCTCGAAAGATCCTGGAAAATGATGGTTTCTTGAACACATCATTTTTCTTGTCATCGGCCATTGGCCAACAGCGTTGCTATACTGCAGAGAAGATTCCGAGAAATTGAGCGATCCAGAAGATCTAAAATCGCTCAACTACTCCGAATCAAGGGAAGCGAAGAAAGCGTGGACTTCTCGTGCCAAACGCTTCCAGTGCGATAACTTGTACCTTTATCGTTGGGAGCATAGATGCTGCAAAGATTGGTTTATGCTCCTCCTGCCTGTGGGTGAACTTTGTCATTTAAACCAAAAGCGCGGCAATAACTGCCAAGGTTATAGCGCATTATTTCGCTCAACATAATATTTTATCCGATTTAATATAAAAAAATGTATTAGAACCATCAAATTCAGGTGTCTACTGCACTACTGAATACTCAAATACCCAGTTATACAGTACAGAGAAAATATCTGCAGGAAGAGGGACGCCATAGTACTACTTCGGCAAGTGCTCTTGCCGGTTTGGAACGGAGATTAATATGAAACCGACAGGATTATCACTGTTTTAATTTTGTCGTTTTGACGATGCCATCTTACTCTCATTAGAAGCACTCTATCAGCACATACATTTTATAATTCCTGGTAACTATAGTTTATTTCACATGTATTTATAAAAAAAATGTAAAATAATGAAATACATGTTGCAACAGCAAACTCTTATCATGCATTGAATAATTCCTCAGTTCTCCAAACAAACTTTGATTTGAATTGCGAATTATCTTATATTTTATTTATTACGTACTCAAATTCACGACTAATATTGTGTAATAGCTAGTTAATATTTTTCCATATTTTTGTAGCGTTTTTTTGTTCCGCACTAAAATTTCAAACAAATGATTTATTGATTCAGATGCCATTCAATAGTATTATTTATAACTTTGTTGATCTAATTTACATTTATACGGATGACGGATATGGTTTATTATTTATTAGGGTCCTCCATCTTCACCATCAACACACCATAGGTAGTGTGGCAAAGGCAAAAAGCAAAAAACGCAATTTTTTTCAAAAAAAAGATTATCATGCGCAAGGCAAAGGGCACAATTGATGATCTTCCGTGGGGGCTGAGCAATATATAGTTATTGGAGCGTGGGGGCTGTACCATTATGCAGCATACTTGGGGTAATACCCGTTACATAGGTCTGGCTTTGGATTGATTGAAAGCATAGAAAGGTGTGAATAAACAAGCTATTGGTAATCACACCGCATATTAATGAGTTTTATTTTGTATTCAGAATATATCTTGTTACACCAGAGAGCGGTTTTTTCTAAGTAGTTAACCGGTTTATCAACTTCCCTCAATCAAGACCCGGATAGCTCGGTTCATCCATCATCAACAAATTATAATTAATGTTTGAATCGCTAATACGAGTGATGAGAAGAGTCAACCTACCACTGAATGCCTCGATAGTTCGGATTAAACTTAAATTAGAGAAACAAATAATTTCTTCCTCGCGTCTCGCAAATAGCGTGGCTCATTGGTCTTTGTTCTGAATTATTTATAATAAATCTCATGCATTTTTCCTAAGACTTTAGAATTTTTACTCTTGAGAAATAAATATATACTCCATAAAATAAAAAACTAAAAACATTTATAATTGTGTTTTGTTATTCAATTTCAGTGTTTAAACCATTTTCATAAATAATTCGGGTGATTTCTCCAGAAGAAACTAACGTACAAAAAATCTTAGGACATCATTTTTTAGGTTTTTCATTGAGCTTTAGGGACCGTCGTGCTATCTGCTAAACACCCGCTATCGCCTTTGCTGGCTACTCTGAAAAAAAAAATCTATCGTTATACCGACAATTAAATCAGACGGTGCATTCTAAAAATAAACCCAACAGCGGGAGATAATCTCTCACCCGTGATAGGCAGTATTGGGAGAGGGACAAATCGCTAGAACTAGAAAAAAGCAATAGGTAGTATAAGAGCCCGATCGGTTGCATAACCTTTTGTCAGTCAAGGGGATTTCCCCCCTTGCCTACCCTGCATGGGGTAGTATGACAAAGGGTTATGTTATGTGCCTGATCGGATACTACCGTTCAAAGCCCTCCGCCCGTTTTCAAACTTGTATCTTTCAATTTCAAAGCCTGCCGTTGCCCTATACGGAACTATCAATACACTTTCTCTTCATGTCTATTCGTTCTAGTAATAAAATTACTATCCACTCCTAGCGCTTCGCTTGGAGACGAGAAATTATCTGCTTCTGCAAAATTTCATCAATTAAATCATGGTGAAGATGACTATTGCATAACAATGGAAATGAAAAAAATCACCACGTCCATGGCGTTCTTGACTATGATCATGGTCACAGGGACTATTCCGACATTATGGTAAATCTTGAATCAACATTAAAAAAAGTTGATCCATGATCATAGTCAGTTCAAAATCACTATACTGCAATAGTCATCCTAACCCCCAATAATAGTAAAATTGACTATCAAATTTGTCTCTGTGTAGTTTCTATTATTTAAAGCTACTGCACGCAGGCCTTCAACTCCTGCTAGAAACTCTCCGTCAGAAATACTGAATTCTGCAGTTAAAGTTGCGACTCAAATCTCTTTGAGTTGAGCACGCGCTGCTAAAAGAAAGCATATTATAGACTGTTCCAGAAAGTACTAGCACACTTTCAAAACAACAAAAAAGTCATGTTAAATAATTTTTTATAATTTTATTTGGAAAATAATATTTGTATTTGTGTTTTATATGATATTCTATTCTCGTTTAATCAAAATATTTAATCATAGTCAAGACTTCTAACTTTTCCTCGAACATGACCCATTAGCTCCGCAGAGTGGTACTTCTCACCATTTTGACCACTTTTGGCCAATGTTTTTTTAAATTTTTTGATGTCGTCCGCTGGTTTTATGAATTTTCGAAGCTTTGCTTTGGTTAAAGCCCAAAAATTCTCGATTGGCCGTGCCTCCGGATAGTTTGCCGGATTCATGTCTTTCGGCACGAAACATACATTTTGACTTTTGCACCATTCTAAAGTGTTCTTTGCGTAATGACATGACGCCAAACCATGCCAAAACACTAATTGACCTTCGTGCTAATCGCTTCTGGAGACATTCTTTAACGTATTTCTGAGTGTTTATCGTCTCCGTTGTGATGTACGGACTAGATGTTTAACCACACTCGCATATTGCCAAACCATAACCAAATTTTTCGGTAAAAATAGCCTTCTCCGTTTCGGGGATGTCTATGTTTTCACTTACAGTATAGAATTGTGGTCCGGGAAGCGTTTTGTAATCTATTCTCACATACGTTTCATCGTCCATTATTATATGCCTACAATTTCTTCACAATAACGAATCGTAGAGTTTGCGGGCCCGTGGTTTCACGGACGCGGCCTGCTTTGGGTTCCTTTTGGGTTTTTCTGCTTCTGGTATGTTTTTAGCTCAATGAGGTTACTCGAGGTTACTCGTTTTTAGCACGCATGAGGTTACTCGACGAGGTCCCTAGTTTTTTCGCAACATCCCGAACGGAAGTCACTGGTTTTCGCTTGTAGGCATCCCTGATCTTTTTATCGATATCCGGACTAACAGGACCGGATTTCCGACCACTCTTCGGCGCATCTTCATACGTACACTGTTTTCTATATTTTCGAATCGCAGATCGTACCGCTCCGACGCTTACACTCTCTTCCTTAGCCAATTTTCTCAAGGAGAGTCCACTCACTGTGCACCATTTGTGCACGATACTTTTTCGTTGTTCCGGAGTAAGACCGCGCATTTTGATAGGTAACACAAAACTGAGCACTTTTTTGATGCTATGTCATTTTAAAATGTGCAAACAAAAGGACGTAGCCAAAACATGTTGAAATATTTCATTATATTCAAAGTGACCGTTAAAATAAGGCGTGCTTATACTTTCTGGAACAGTCGTAAAATTTCAAGGAGACGTGAAATTCTCATTTCGAATTCGCTCTCGTCTCTTTCGGCATTAACGATTACACCATTGACTAACTTTTCAGTAGGTCCTGAACAAATACGATTTTTTCTTGGCTCAGTCAGTACTAGCACATAAGTCTCAAGCTTAATAATGCGCCCCTAATAATGAACTCACACGAGCACACACTCAAATGTTCTGCCAAAATAACACAGCAAATCAAAACAAAGGCGCAAATATGTACAGCAAGGTGCTGGCTTCAAGGTGTACTGCGGACCAAGGGGTTCTGCAACACTGAACCAATTTCAAATCGCTAGTTTCATATTGATTGTTGATTACACTCTCCCTTGTCGTCTGTGTGCAAACACAAGTGCAAAAAACAGACACGGCTGCAGGTCCGACTAATATGTGAATTCAGATGTTAATAAAATATTCTCTCTATGAACCCCTACAATGCCCTTTTTGTTACTAGAATCAAAAAAATTCATTTTGATACCATTAACCAAAGCATAAGCCAAAACACAGAGTAAAGCACAAAGTAAACACAGTGCATTACTCTCTGAAAGATAAGTGCATGTACGGCTATCTGTCTTTCGTGCTGCTACGAAATCTCTCGCACATTCCTTTTGTGCGCTCTTCTGAAATTCGGTGAAGCACTTGTCTATTTTGCACTGCTGTGTTTCGACAATCCCTGATACTGGGCAGCAGAAATCGTTCGAAATCCGTCTTTGACCACGTCCCGTCACTTGCGTTCGTTTCAACCCCAAACTAAAGCCTGTCCACGTTAAATTTCGAACACTTTTCATTCAGCATAGATTTTGAATTATTTCACGGATCGTTGAAACGTTTCACTTATATGACAGCTGAATTTCTCCACTTCATTTCGTAGTACAACATGTTTACATTCTTGTTACATTCAGTTAATCGGCGTCGCAGCAAGTGGAAGTGCGATCGCATTAAGTAAAATTACCGAAAATTACCGTGTTTTGTATTTGCAAATCATTTGACCAGTGCTTGACTGTGGATCGGAAGATTGGAAATGGAAAAATTGAAAAGTATGTTCCCAACAAATGGACAAGAAGGTGGTAGCCATTATTGAGAAAAAAAACAATCTTTTTGTGCATATAAGTCTCGCAAAGTTGGAAGGTCAAAACTATACGTACAAAAAGCAAAGCAGAGGCTAGAATTGAAGGCGTCCAAAGAGGAAAAGGTAGACAACTACGATGACACGTAAGATTTCACCGAAAAAATTTCACCGTTTTGAGGAGCTTTATACAAATATTTTGCAAACATTTTGTTGTATCATAATGGACCACAAAATATACGCACTCGAAGACTTTAAACAACTTCCAGGTCTGGATTTTTACATCGCAATGCATAGAAACGCCGTTGCCGAGCATTTCTGGACAATGAAGATGTCTAAATTCCTGAAAAAGTATTTGATTTGTCAGACCATATGTAGTTGTGGTCAAAAATCTAAAAGTTTCGTCTCTACCGGCACTACCACTAAGGATGTGTCTGAGAAAGAATGTCTGCAAAAGTGGTTGCTACTGTTTATCAGAAACCATGACTGTCCAGCTCTCTTTCGGTGTCTTGCCGCTATGTGAAATCCGTCCTGGCATGGTATAAGGTACAAGTGGTTCAATGCATGCCAAAAACAGCCAATCCACCAAACTGCCCAGAATTTCGTCCAGTAGAGAAGTACTAGGCTCTTGATAAGCGGAAACTCGTCGAAACTAAGAAGAAAGCTAATGGTACTGATGATTTAAAGAGAAGATGGAAAGTCGTCACGGCATGCGTATCTGAGGATACCGTACAGAACCTGATGGCTGGTGAGCCACAGAAAGTTCGAGAAGTATAGAGAAAGAAGGATTAACATCTTAACTGTTTTTAATGTAGATATAACTCTATTATTGTGAAATAAACAATCGGTTCTGTTGAATTATGTGTAATTTATTTTTGCTGCTATTTTGTTGATGTTTAAAAATTAACGTGGACTGGCTTAAGTCCAACAGAGCACAGCCGATTTACCGGCATCCCAAGTCTCACCAACTCGACCGTTTTTTATCTGCGGCGTCGATAACTTGGACCGTTCTTTATAAAGTCAACCGTTCGCAACGGCTCGTCATCGATAGTGTACATAGAGGTGTTCGCCTGCTTTTCAACGACGTCGGCGTCGGTACACATCGAACTAAGTGCAGCATCCCAGCACTAAGTGACCTCACTACTGCAGCATCCCTAGCAGTTCTATCGCAGAAAGCCCAAAGAGAAAGAAAAAATCAGACAACGCTGTCACATTCAAGGGTGCATCTCATACACTAAACCGTATCCATCGAATGCTCAAGATAGACCAAGCAGATCGTTGCAGGATTTTCAACTGGTGTTGGAGAACAATAATGAAAATAACGTTTGCATTTAAAAAAATGGACAGAAATTGCCTATTTTTCATGGGTTAACCTTCACCCGCACTGACAAAACTACCCATGCAGCATCAATCATAGTAACCCATGACATGGGGACATTCGACCAAAAACTGTCTATTGGATTTATTCTGTAATAGTTCGTCAGAAAATCACATATGCTTTGCTTATATGGTGGCCTAAACTTAATGAGGTAACCACCCAAGTGAAGCTAGGCAAACTACAGAGACTTGCCTGTGTATCAATAACTGGAGCAATGAAAAGTACACCATCTGTTGCTTTGGATGCCCTTCTTAACATGTTACCTTTAAATCATGCCATTATTGAATGTGTGAATATTTGTTTAACGAGGAAATACAGATTTGCAAAGATCTGCATTTTTTCCGATAGTTAAGCAGCTCTCAATGCGCTTAAAGCTTTCACATGTAAATCTTAGCTAGTGTGGGAATGCATTCTATCTTTCAGACAATTGGCCAGTAGGAACGAAGTTACTTTATACTGGGTGCCCGGCCATGGTGGTATTGAAGGAAATGAAAAAGCTGACAGCCTAGCAAGAAAAGGTTCAGCATCAAATTCAATGGGTCCGGAACCATTTTGTAGAGTTCCAGAGTGTGCTCTGACGACTGAAATAAAAAAATGGGAAATGTCCATGGTAGCATCAAACTGGTACGCCACAGATACATGCAGACAAGCCAAGAGATTTATAAAACCAAGTGCTGTTAAAGCCCGGATCTTACTAAATCTTAGTAAAAAAGACCTTCGGGTAATTACTGGTCTGTTAACTGGTCATTGCCCGAGTAGGTATCACCTAAACAAAATTGGAAGAATTCATTCTACAGAATGTCGCTTTCACCAATTTGAAACTGAAACTGCAGAACATATACTCTGCAATTGTGGAGCATTATACAATCAATGGATGTCAATATTTGAAAAGGAGTTACAAGAGCCCTCCGAAATTTGGCAAAACAATCCTGGTAGGGTATTAGACTTTATAAAACAAGTCGAGCCTAACTGGGATCAGGGGCTATGTCAATAAATGTCCATCACACCTTAATTGTGACATTTGATTTGCACCAAATATGGGTCATGCAACAATAATCCTAATGAATGGATGCAGTTGTGTTTTGGCTCTACAGAAAAGGAAAAAAAACATGAGTCAGCAGACAAAATTTGACAGCTCTACCAGTCGAACTCTAACCGTGATGGCAACTCTGTTCAGAAGTGTGCGCGTTCAATGAACGGCACCCCACAGCGTCGAAAACGGACATCGTGTGGCACTTTGTGGACGCCAGATACGCCCGTTCTGGCATCTACAACTTCTTGGCACTATTAGAAAACAATCAGAGCATCGAAAGAAAGCTCGGCTCCGGACGGCCGACGACCCTGTGTAACTAGAAGCTCCACAGAATGCTGAAGAGGAATACTGAGGGAAAAGTGGCTACATCGCTGCGTGCGTTTGGCCGGGAGGTCGGTTCATTCGGCCAAACAGTGAAAAAGTACCTGGCAAACATGAACATACATGTCAGGAAGCGGAAGTCGCCTTCCCCACGAAGGAAGTGAGCTCCGAGGTGAATTTCATTTCACACAGTTCCCCAAGAAGGTGCTGCTGTGGATGACAACTAGCGAGAAGGGGATGTCAAAGCCGCTCTTCTTTTGCTTCGGATTGGCCGTGAACGGGGAAATTTACAGTACAAAATGCCTGCTGGAAGTTGCGTCGTTATCAAAAAATACCATAAGAGGGAAGACTCGGTGTTCTGGCCGGATCTGGCATCGACCCACTACTTGAAGCGATGGTTGGAGGAGATAGAGCAACGTCCTCCAGCTGCGTCCCATCGAGAATTTCTGAGCCAACCTGAAGCGTAAGATCTACTCCAACAATTTAGTCGCGAAAACTGAGGTGGAATTGATAAATAAAACGAAGAAACTACTCAAAAATATACCAACACGCATGTTTTCGTCCGCCATGGCGAATGTTCCGGTTAACTGCCGAAAGGCCGATCGCAAGGGCGTAGAGTTCTTTTGCAAGTTAGCTTACATAATTACCTTCCATGGGAAATTTATTGAAAGCAATTATCTGTCTTACCCTTTTTTTTATCACCATCCGAAAAATAGTCAATTTTTTTTAATGCAAACATGTTTTTTTTAAATTATAACTCGAACAGTTTTTGCAGTCATGACATATGTACGTAACTTAAATAAATTTTCACTTGGTACATTTAAATACCTTTGAATGTCAGACTTGAAATTGAAAGTTTGAATTAAAACATTAAAGAGAGACACAAGTAGGCCGTAGTGCTTACCTGCGAGAGCACAAATCTTATCTCCCACATAATTGTGACGAACCGAACCATCTGGCTGAATCATAACATTACCACTAAACGTTGAGAAATATCCTACTGGCGGAATTCATGAATTTTGATACCCATATTGCCAGGGTTTTCTACTGAAATTGTTTATGACACCTCGAGGCCCATGGGAACCTGTTATAGAATGGTCGTTGCAGGAACAAATCGGCATGTTTTCCACAATAGACATCCATTCCTAGAAACTCAATAGAAGTTTCCAAATAGTGTCTCTGTATCGGAAAACAGCCCCGGAAACCCCGATTTACGGGAAACAGGAGAACAGGCGCCCAATTGGTTATTGCGAATTATGTTCCTGAATCTAACGGTGCCAAAAGAATTAAAATCGGTCAATAATAGCCAGAATTATATTAATTTAAATAAGGTGATTACCCAGGTCATCACTTAAAAGTGTTTTATCGAACACATAAGGGCTAATAAAGAAATAAAAGCAATCTCCCACATGGCCATCAAATTTACTAAATTTTTAATCGTTTTTGCCCCCTTTCATCAAAAATTGAGTCAGTCAAATGTGAGTATACGTTGTTTTGATTGACCAGTCTACAAATCTTGAACCTTATTAGAAATTGCTACTCTTGGCTCATTGTAACGTACCAGCCAGGGAGAAGCAATTTAGTTACTATACGTTATGTGGGAGATGAGATTTGTGCTCTTTAAGTTTCACGCTAAGGCTTACATGTACATCCAACTCGAAGTGATAACTTAGGCCTTTCATACCTTCAAGAATCAATATTCACACATGAACACACAACATGAATCACACGTTTTCCAACATAGAAAAAGAACTATAAAATGAGTTGCACTAAAAACTGGGATTCCACTAATGCGTATTGTCGTTGTACATTCGAATTGTTTACACAAATCATGCTGGTTACATGTGAAATTGCAAGGGGAATCACACATAAATGTGACCAGTCATTGCTACTCTTAATGATTTAACAAATAAGTAACTATTGTAACGGTTAGTGGTGTGCACTTTATCAGCGAAGTTTATTAGGCCATTGATGTTACGCACCATTGCGTTCGTGTGTCATATTATCAGAGCCGAACAAAGTCATAGAAAAAACATGGTAGAAAAATAAATAACAAATGGACTTGAAGTATCAATTACACCTTGTTCTATAGTGCTCATAGAATTGCAACTTGTATTTCCATAATGACCGCAACGTATGGTTTCCCAATTAACAAAACGATTGGTTTTAAATAAATGATCCACAGCTCCGAGCAGCCAGATAAAAAAGAAAACATTAAATTGGACATCGTGCTTCGGAGTGAATAAAGATAGAAACAGAGAGACCACGATGGTTCCGGTAGAAGCCGTACCTTTGAAACTCTGGCTGTCTGTGGTGCAATAGAAATGGTTCTAATGAAAGGATGCTGCCATTTCTTTCATGGCTTTGTGGGTGTTTGTTTTCTGCAATGAAATACCGGTTGGGCACAAATAAGCAACCTATTCGGACCGAGGCCAGTCGAGAGGAACGTTTTAATTTCTCATTTGCTCTGCACATTCAGAGCCATTGTGGGAGTGAATGATTCCAGTATTTGCACAGTATGATTACCAGCCGCAATGCAAACGGTATTGAGATTCACTGGACCTATCGGATGAATAGTCATGCTTCTATCTAAATGCTGATTATGCGTTTGGCTGCGCGCTTTGAGATATCACTCAAAAACCACGCTATTGGGCAAACTGAAAATTGTCAAATTTCCTGATTATCATGTCTCAAAATGTTTAAGACCGATGAAAGCCACAAAAGAAACCAAAATATGTTTTTTTAGAGAGATATTTAGGAAGACTGATTTTTCAATGGACTTTCTTTCGAAATAATGATTTCTACCATCAGTTTTGCAACATCGGCCTAGTGGCTGGACTGGGAGAAAAGTAAAGAATATCTGAAATCGCGTTTTCCAGAACTAAAAACTAAAAACCACATTTGCAAACTTTTCTTGCCATTAAATACTCATCGCGTGAAAACGTTTGAGACGTTTGTACCGTGTTCAACCAATCACAAACGATTAAACAACAATTGGTTCGTAGGATATTTTTAATGTTTATTTCTGAAAAAAAGTGAATGCAATTGAATGCAATTAGAAATAGAAAACAGATATAAGGTACAAGCACTGGAAAATATCGATTAATGAATTAAAATCACAAGCTTCTAAAACGACATTCACACACAGTCAGCACCGGTGGTGTAGTGGTACACAGAAAGAAAATTTGAATTATCATTGTGATTCAAAATGTAAGGTTTCTCTAGTGGATTTTAAAAGAATTTGTTCGGCTCATGTATTGCTTAGTACAATATGCAAGGTCCAGGTGGTGGAGTCGTCTTCCTGGCGTCGGTGGATGTCAACAACGTTGTGAGGAAATAGGTCGACGGGAAAAAAACGAATAAAAAAAGAACTAAATCCTTTAATTATTTTACGCACTACTGAGGAAGGGAGGGTTTAGGAAAACATGACCATCCATACAAAAAATTTTGAAAATTCATACAAAAACGTTGCAAGGTGTCTAAAAAGTAAATTTGCTTCGCCTGATACTTTTAATGGATGTTTCCTTCTAATTATTTTTATTGGCTTACATTAACAATTGTAATTGCTTCTTTCCTAATATAATTTTTTTCTCTTCTCTCTCTTGTTTTTGATGCCAATAACATTTGATTGTTATCGAAGATCACAGCAAGCCGTGTTTTGAAACTGACGTGTTTTGTTTTTGCTGCGTCATTTTCGTGAAACAAAATATCAAAAATTAATTCGTAATTCCACTTAAACAAATCATAGAACCTCCGCGTGTTTTGTGTACGACGTTGTGAATATAATCGATTCCCTCCCAAAATATGTAATGATCGATAGCATTTCGCTATTTTAATAGTGATTTTTTTGTACCCGGAGGCAGAGTTAAATCAGCTTTGTTTTGTTTGTCAGTGCTATTAGTATTGTGCCACCTGGGTATAAAAGGTAAAATCAGAGTATTTTTCCGCTTTGTCGCGAGTGAATTGATGATTATTAGCAGATTTGAAGTCGATATAGAGTGGTGCATAACGAGGAATTTTGATAATTGGCAGAGTGTGAAGTGAAAAAAAGAAGACTAGTGCAATGTAAATAACGGCGATTTACTGGTCAGAAGCAACAATCGAAGCTAACACGCATGCGCGTCAGTCATCTAAGTGGCTGGCATATAATTCCAGATGCACTCATCACGTGATCTACAGAGGGAGAGCAGTAAAGTTTTTTTTAATTCATTGCCCAGTGATTGTGATTTATCAAGTTTAATTTCTACTCGAAAGTGTTATTTACCCGCGATTTTCATTGTGATGATGTGGAAATATTGGCCGAACAGTGGAGAGCTTCTCATGTAGGGACATAAATGCATCCTTTAGCAGCAACAATTTTCGGTGAGATCTATCCGATTATAACTAAATTTGAACGATACTACTGAGTACGTGCCATCGTCAAAAAAATATGACTTGATGATAGAAGTGTATGCACAATACTAATTTCCATTTGATGTTTGTATTATGTATGAGGGACTGGTTGTAAGTGAAAGTTACCTTGGAATGGATGTGAGTAACCAGGCATTCTGAAGTGGGTTACTGGAACTCAACAGAACTATCACCTTCCAACTTCCGGGCTAAAAATGTTTGTCGTGTCGTGTTTGTTTAACTGCAAACGTTTTTCTTCCATAAAAACACTGCCGGACGGTGTGCATTGGATTGCACACACACACACACACACGCGCGCGTGCGCACAATAACATATGATTGTAATCTAAACTGCCCTTTGGTTCAGTGAGGGCATGGCCAACATTCCACCAGGTAGGTCGCTGCGGAAGTCAAGTAGGAGTAAGTGATGGCATTAGTCATGTCATTGTTATTTGGATCCCAGTTTTAAAATATTGAACTCTTTATATCACCGCATCTTGATCAAAAGGGCCTGAACAAAATGGGAGGCTTACCTAGATCACTTGAAGATGTGACATGACAGAACATTTTCAATATTAAAGGGTGTCCCACACCTAATTGAATCACGTAAAAAACGCTTAATAAAATCACTCATTGGGTATTTTCTCTAAAAAATTTGGGTAGAAGTTGTTTAGAGCAACTATAAATTAGAAGAAAAATTAGTAATCTCCATTTAATTCCAACTACCTTTGCTTATCTTCGACAGATACGCGTATTTCGTCTACAATGTGCAGACTTCTTTAGTGTTTCGTACTAATAACTCGACTAGTCGAGTTATTAGTACGAGACACTGAAGAAGTCTGCACATTGTAGACGAAATACGCGTATCTGTCGAAGATAAGCAAAGGTAGTTGGAATTAAATGGAGATTACTAATTTTTCTACTAATTTATAGTTACAAGTATTCCACTAAACAGCTCAAACCCTCTAGGGTTGTTTGAAGTGTTTTTTTGTTGTTGAATTTTTATTGCGATAGTTTTACGCAAATTGGAATAAATAGCGTCACCTGAAAAGCGTCGCGAATTGATTTTGCCCAAGCACCTGGAAATCCATAAACTCTCACATCGGGACATCGGATAACAACACGAATTAGTGCAGTGAACGGAGAGTCGAGTGATTCTGAGAATTGAACGGAAGGAACAATGCGGTCAGTATGAATGTTCTATTAGTGATCAGGATAACAAGCGTGTCGTTAATTGTTTAAGCGCAATCCCAATGCTTCGGTAAGGGATGTAACCAAAAAGTTGAATCTGTCCAAGTCTTTCGTTCAGAGAGCCAAGGACCACGAAGGGCTGCATACGTACAAAGTGCAGAAGGCTCCAAATCGTGACGAACGACAAAATACGGTGGGAAAGTCACGGGCTCAGAAACTGTAAACCCAGATACTGACGAAGCCTCAATGGCTCATAATGTATGATGAGCTTCCGGGTCTACAAAAGAGTCTGCTACCTCTGTTGAAGCAACGCGAGAGCCTATGATCTTCTGGCAGGATCTAGCTTTGTGCCAGTATTCAAATGTGTTCCTGGAGTGGTACGACGCCAACAGTTTCCCTTTCGTACCCAAGGACGTGATCCCCCCTCAACGAACCGGAACTAAGGCCCATCGAAAAATATAGGGATATTATGAAGCAGGCACTACGGGATCATCCCAAGGAGGTCAAGTCTGAGCAAGACACGCAGAAAAAATGGGTTTCCGTACAGAAGAAGCTGCAGCCAGATGTTGTACAGAACCTAATGCGTGGAGTAAGGCGCGAGCGTACAGTTACGGTACTGAAGTTGAATGAAATAAATATGCCCAAAGCTTACTAATGGGCTATTTTTTATTGTCTGAAAGATTGAAAAGAATCGGATAACTAGCTTTTCTACAGCGTTTTTTCCGTGATACAATATGATGTGACACCCCTTAACATAGAACATGAGTCTATGGTGCATAAGTTAATCTAGTTGCTTTATTGAAATTATAATAACGCATGGTAAACAAATACAATTAATCATCTCAAGTCATCTTTATCGTGATTAATTTCGATGATACCTCATTTTACATCCGTTGAACCACACTGAATAGCCTTTCGTTTTGATAATATCACTTAATAATGACTATAAATCTAAAAAATAAGAACAAAGATTAGTACCTTCCATTTAGTTCGAATTACTTTCATTACTTATCTTGACAGAAACGTGTATTCCGCCTATAATGTGCAGTTTTCTTCAGTGTCGTGTACTTATAACTCAACGGAAAAAAAACCTTCACCCCTGTCATATATAAAGGGTGTTTCGATCAAAATTTGGTTGACTTAAACTTAACGCATTTCCTTTCATCGTGCATTAAAACATTTTGCACACCCCTCATTTTGAAGATGTGTGCGTGTAGCACCATGCTTCTATTTTTATTTTGAGATTAGCACTTCAGTTATCAAAATGTCGTCGAAGGAAGACAAGCAGCGCATCAAAATTTTGCACATGCATGGCGAAAATCCAAACTACTCTCACGCCAAGTTGGCGAAATATTAAAAGTGTTCGGTGAACGTTTGTCGACAGCCAGGAAATCTGGATCGAAAGGAAATCGAAAGCCGGAGGCCACAAAAAGAGTTGCCTGCTGTTTCGAGCGGAACCCCAACCTCTCCGTCCGAGATGTCACAAAGAAGCTGGGAGTGGTGCCTTCAACCGTGGATAGAGCTAAAAAAGGAGCTGGACTGTCGACTAACATGAAAATGGTGATTCCAAATCGCGACGATAAACAAACATCGTCGGCCAAAGCACGTTCGCAAAAGTTGAACACGACGATGCTGACGAAGTTTGATTGCGTGGTACAGGACGATGAAACTTACGTCAAGGCAGACTTTAAACCACTTCCTGGACAGGAATTTTATACGGCAACCGGACGGGGAAAGGTGGCAGATATTTTCAAACACATTAAACTGTCAAAGTTCGCGAAGAAATATCTGGTGTGACAGGCCATCTGTACCTGTGGCTTGAAGAGCAACATTTACATTGCGACCGGAACCGTCAACCAGGAAATTTATCTGAGTGAGTGCCTACAAAAACGTCTACTGCCTTTCCTGAAGCGACACAATTATTCCGTTCTATTTTGGCCGGATTTGGCATCTTGCCATTATGGAAAAAATGCCATGGAGTGGTATGCTGCCAACAACGTTCAAGTGGTGATGATGTTGTTTTGAGAAGGAAATAATTTCTCATCACCATGAGGCTCTAGGAGTAGACAGCAATTTTTGCTAGAACAAAGTTGTTAAGAGAAAGTATTGATAGTTCCGTTAGCTCACGGCAGGCGGTGAAAATTGAATAGAAGTAGTTTGAAATTGAGCGGAGGGCATTGTGAGGTAGTATTTAAAAACAGGAACACAAACTTTTACCAAGCATCCCCATGCGGGGTAGGTCAAGGCAAAAGTTTGTGGACAATTTGTCTGCTTTGCGGACAATTTGTGTGCTTTGCATTATCGCAAGAACATTTGGAACGGTGGCAGAGCTTTACACCCGCCTGAAACGCAAAGCAGCAAAGGTCGTACTGGTAGGCGGAACCGAACACGACCGGATTCGCCTAGGAAGTAATGTCACGATAGACGGGGATACCTTCAATGTGGTGGAGGAATTTGTCTACCTCGGATACTTACTGACGGCTGACAACAATACGAGTCGAGAAATTCAAAGGCGCATCATTAGTGGAAGTCGTGCCTACTATGGGCTTCAGAAGAAGCTGCGGTCTAAAAAGATTCACCCCAGCACCAAATGCACCATGTACAAAATGCTAATAAGACCGGTCCTCTACGGACACGAGACATGGACCGACCATGCTCGAGAAGGACCTGCAAGCACTCGGAGTTTTCGAGCGACGCGTGCTAAGGACGATCTTCGGCGGCGTGAAGAGAACGGTGTGTGGAGGCGAAAGATGAACCACGAGTTCGCTGCACTCTACGGCGAACCCAGCATCCAGAACGTGGCCAAAGCCGGAAGGATACGGTGGGCAGGGCATGTTGCAAGAATGCCGGACAACAACCCTGCAAAGTTGGTGTTCGCTACTGATCCAGTGGGCACAAGAAGGCGTGGAGCGCAGAGAGCACGATAGGCGTACCAGGTGGAGCGTAATCTGGCGAGCATTGGGAGTGACCGAGGTTGGAGAGCGGCAGCCGCAAACCAAGTATTGTGGCGTACTATTGTTGATTATGTCTTATCCTAAATGTGATGTTGAACAAATAAATTTATGTGTACCTATCCTGAGTGAAAAACAAATATACTTAATATCTACCTCGCTATTTTCACTGCACCTTATCTAATTATTGTGTAGCAGTGGGTGCTCCACTGCGTCAGCTTTGTTGTTGTTTGAGTGTTAAATTTGCCTTGGTCTTTGTTTAGTAGATTTGTGTTCTGTTGTTTGTCTAAGCTTTCTGCGACGTCTAATTTCCACGGTGTAGAAGTAGTCCGTAATATTGTGATGTCATTCGTCGTTTTGTCGTAATTTTCCTTGAAGATGTGTTTTGCTACTGTCGATATGAAGTTTTGTGAAATTCATGAACGGCCTTAGTCACCTCCGCTAGATGTTCTTGGAACCTTGTTTGACCTGTTCTCTTTGTTTGACGACTCTATCTTCTCTTGGAATCATCGGTACCATTTGCTCTCTTCTTAGTTCCGAAGAGTTTCTGCTTATCAAGACCCTAGCATTTCTCTAATTGGCGAAGTTCTGGACAGTTTGGAGGATTGGCTGTTTTTGGCACGTTTTTGGCCTCTTGTACCTTATACCATTCCAGGACGGATTTCACATAGTGACAAGAGGCCATATCAAACCAAAACCGAGCTGGAGTGTCATGATATACGATAGCAACCACTTGTGCAGATATTCTTATTCGTACGCATCTTTATTGATAGTGCTGGTAGAGACCAAAATTATAGATTTTCGACCACAACTTCATATGGCCTGCCAAATCAAATACTTCTTCGGGAATTCGGACACCTTCTTTGTCTAGAAATGTTCGGCCATTTTTTTCTAAATTGCGGTATAAGAAACCAGACCCGAAACTGTTTAAAGTCTTTGATTACGTATGTTCTCAACTTGGCGTGCCACATTTCACACAGAAAGATTGAGATTTTTTATAATAATGGTTACCACCTTGCTGTCCATTTTCTGGGAACCTATATTTCGATTGTTCCATTTCCAACCTTCCCATAATCAGTAAAGCGCTGGTTTAATTGATTTGCAAACACTAAACATGGTACTTTTGGTAGTTTTAGTTTCTTGGCAAGATGGCAAGAAAAATGCTACCGTTCGTTCAAAGTGCGTTTGCGCATGTTCACTTGATTCGAAATGTAATAAGTTACTGAATGTAACAAGAATGTAAACATGTTGTACCACGAAATAAAGTGCAGAGTTTCAACTTTTATGTAAGTAAAACGTTTCAGCGGTCCGTGACCTGAGCTACACAGCTTGTATTAAACAAGTAGAAGATACGGTCAAATGACAAAAACAGGATATCAATTCAGGTGTATAATACTTTGATTCATACTTTAATATGGAGCGTTTATCAGAGTGATCTATAATACGAGAGATACATACCGCTCCAAACTAGAAATGTTTGGCTATTCGTTCATAATACATTTATAATACAAACAATTATAAATCATTCTTAAATGATGTTTTGTGTGTTACTTGGGGAAATAATTCAAAATCTACACTGAAAGAAATGTGTCCGAAATTTAACGTGGACTGGCTTTAACATTGAACCATTGGCTTAGTCCCCTTAGCGTTGGGTAGCATAGTTTAGAAATCGGGATTCACGTAAATGCAGTAGAACGCAAATCCATCCATTAAGGCTGGATATAAAATCAAACACTATCGCAGTATCAATCGTGGAATCAAACTTAATTGAATAAATAGAAAATATCTTTTTCGTACCACTTGTTATCCGTTTCTGAAGAACCTCAAAGTGAAAACCTAATTTTCATCCTGTTCCTTTCATCCTGTTATTCAGATGTGTATGGGAGAAAAAGTCAGTTGTATTCATCATCAGTACAGCTGTGTGTCGAGCTTCCACATACAACGAAGAGTACACTAATTCTACTAACGGACGGCAACTTTTGAAGCCTTTACCCTAGACATAATTATTTACTGATTTGCTGTACATACAAGTGCGTTAAACTTTTTCCTAAGAAAAAAATCTTCAGTCTTCTTTCCAAATGTGATGAACGAACAATTTTGATACACTGGAAAACTCCATTGCCTAGAATTGAAACCTTATTCTTAGGTGATGATTCTTAGAATTTGTTGAATCAAAAGAGCTTCAAGATCGCTCTTAAAGCTATTAATTATACATACCTAAAAACAATTGCATCTTTTCTCGGTATTGCACGAATAAAATGGAAAAGTTTGTTCCAATGCCTACATCTGCCTACCCAGTGCCTATTGAGCAGCAAGTTTCACGACGTAAGCCTTTATTCGTGCTACAAATAATGATTTACTATAGCAAAGTACCGCCTCTGTGTGTGATCAACAGCAGTGCTTTATCATCGAATTTCCCCGAAGGTACCCAGAGGCATAAGGTGCGCTCTCAACAACAGAACGCCCATCGCCACCCGCCCGGATAAGACAATCAACTTTCCATTTCAATCAACACCCGAGAACCCGACCGACACCAGCGTGAGTGAGCAATTTACTGCCATCAGCCATAGCCACTGGAAGCTAACACAATAATGACGATCAAGACGACCGATGACTACGTTGATGATTTTCCAATAATCCGGTACGGTACGTCCAGAGAATAAATCATCATCTCCAAACGGATTCTCCCGGGTTTCGTTGGCCGCTAGCAATTTCCATCCATGAAAAAACACGGCTAATGCAATTGTGAGCTGTAATTCGATTTTGAAAACATTGGCAATCGTACATGTACTGTTCATACTTTTCCCGATATTGGATCCAGGAGTCGCCGTCAGGGTTACCGAATGAACCGAACAGCATACAGCACGTTTATTCGGGAGCGTGTTTTCGCAGACGATGACGCCACAACCAAGAAAAGATGCCGCGTGTTGCATTACAAACGAATGGGGTGGTGGACACCAGCAGGCACCTACTACACTACTTCTCGGGGATGGTGGTGCCAATGGTAATAATGATGATGCTATAAATATGATAATTGCTACACGAATGCACCGTCTTCGTCACCACCCCCCGCCTGGCCGCTGCTGCTGCTGTCCAGGTTAGGAATTTGATGATAGAGTTCTAACAGCATTTGATACTCTCTATAAAAGAACAATACGAATCTTCCCGGATAGTGATTCGACCCGCGATTGTCACCGTGTCAACAGACGTGGGAAAATTGCGATAAGTGGCGAAACCGTACCCTCTGGAAGAGTGAACTGGCAGTGCAATAGACTGTTTATTAAGGAGTGTTGACACAAACGGTCGAGATAATGAAGGCGTTTTTGGTGAGTCTTTTTCGGCTTTGTGTGGAAAATTAGTGAAATGGAGAATAATTTTGGAAGTGCTGTGCTGAATGGATGAACAAAAAATGACTCATGTCGAATGGGATGTCGAGATTAGTTTAGGTGAAAATTGGAACGGTGATGCGACGTGAAAAGTGCAGAAAAGAGTAATTATGACTGGTGGAAAGATGTTCAAAATCGGAAATAAGTGAATAATGGTTCGTTACGGACAATTCAAGAAAAATGATTTTGTTGAGTTGAAGTGGTTGAGTAGTTCAGTTGAGCCCACCTTGCGTCTGAGCACGAAGAGGAAAGTCAATGTAATGTATATAAAGTGAATACAGGAGTACAGTCACGTTAAAACTAGATTTGATATAACTTGTGTCAGATGTAACGTGAAGTTAAACTTTGATTTCAATTTGATGTTGAAAACTTTACACATGAGCAATTCCAAGCCATATCAGTAATTGGCAAAACCTTAACATTTTATATTTGGCCGAAACTTTGTTCAGATTATCAATTTAATATAAGGAACGGTCGTTTTGATACGAGAGTAACTTTAGGGAAGGGCTATGTGTTTTTGATTCAACAGTTTTGGAAAACAGTTGCTCGGAAATCGTTGGTTTTAATGAAACAAGCATCTGAGATGAAATGGTAGGGAAAAAATGTTCATGAAAAAAGTTTACACTGGATTTTTTTTATATGAAAAACTCATAATCAAAACTTAAAACCAAATTTCGACCAATATACTTTTTTTTATTATGTAGAAGGAGATGTTCGCTCATCACCATGAGGCACCAAGAGTGAACATTAATGTTTTTGCTAGACTGAAAGATATGAATAGAAAGTGTTGAAAGTTCCGTCAGTGTACGGCAGGTTGGAAATAGAACAGACATTTTTGAAAATTGAGCAAAAGGGCATGTGTACAGTGGTACTCGAACCAAAGACGTCATCTTTTGCCTAACATCCCACTGCGGGGTAGGTCGAGGCACGAAAAAGTCCGCCACCTCAACTTTTTTTTAATTTTTATATTTGAATGGTAAAATTTGTACAAAATAGCTATTATTTAGGAGGTGAGAACAACATGGGCAAGACAATGTTAAACAGTTTTCCCAATAGCAAATTTGGAAGATTTTTGTAAAATGAATTTAAGTTTATCAAAAGTACGCCAAAATTTAACTCTAAATCAAATTTTTAATCGAAATTTTTCTAGAAATGATCTCCCTAAAGGTAACAGTCTTCAAGATATTTTGAATTTAATTTCACGAGTCGCTAAATACACGCCCTTTTCTAAAGCAATTTGAGATGGTCCATCACCAAAACTATGTTTGTTTCAACATACATGGATATTACAACAAATTTTTTTTTTTTTGACTTTCACTCGATTGGATTTAGTTTGAGAGTTATGCGAGATTACTTCAACATTATAGATTTTATTGAAGGATTCCACGTCAATTTCATAATTTTGTAAATCTGCGGGTTTTAATCAACAGCAGATGAACATGATTGCACTTTGACTACAAATACTTTACTAGCTCTATTGGGTACACTTTTACTGGCCATTTCGTTATGTTCCCAATGCATTTATTTTTTAATTCTGACAAAGTGCAACTATGAAAAAAAATCAAAATATTATGGAATAAACGTGATTAAAGGGCGATACGGTCAAAATTTGGTCAATATCAACTTGACGTATTTCTTTCAATTTTGCATTTAAAAAACCTGAACACCCCCTCATTTTGAAGGTGTGTGTGTGTAGAATGTTGCTCCTATTTTGATTTTGGAATTCACTCTTCAGTTGTCAAAATGCCGTCCAAGCAAGAAGAGCAGCGTATCAAAATTTTGCTCGCGCATCGCGAAAATCCGAGCTACTCGCACGCAAAGTTGGCAAAATCGCTAAAAGTTGCCAAATCAACCGTTACAAATGTAATTAAAGTGTTTGGGAAACGTTTGTCGACAGCCAGGAAGTCTGGATCGGGGGAAATCGAAAACCGGAAGCCGCTGAGACGACAAAGAGAGTTGCCGGTAGTTTCAAGCGATAACCATCGTCTACAACCGTGCATCGAGCCAAAAACGAGCCGGACTATCGACTTACAAGAAGGTAGTGACTCCAAATCGCGATGATAAACAAAATACGACGGCCAAAGCGCGATCCCGGAGGCTGTACACGACGATGCTGACGAAGTTTGACTGCGTGGTAATGGACGACGAAACCTACGTCAAAGCCGACTACAAGCAGCTTCCGGGACAGGAGTTTATACGGCAAAAGGAAGGAGAAAGGTAGCAGATATTTTCAAGCACACGAAACTGTCAAAGTTCGCAAAGAAATATCTGGTTTGGAAAGCCATCTGTACCTGTGGCTTGAAAAGCAGCATTTTCATAGCTTCCGGGACTGTCAACCAAGAAATTTACGTGAAAAAGTGTTTGAATAAACGTCTGCTGCCTTTCCTGAAGAAACACGGTTGTTCCGTACTGTTTTGGCCGGATTTGGCATCTTGCCATTACGGTAAAAGGCCATGGAGTGGTACGCCTCCAACAACGTGCAGGTGGTTCCCAAGGACAAGAACCTTCCCAACACGCCAGAGCTCCGCCCAATTGAGAAATACTGGGCTATTGTCAAGCGGAACCTAAAGAAGACCAAAAAACTGCTAAGGACTAGCAGCAGTTCAAGGCAAACTGGCTTTCTGCGGCGAAGCAGGTGGACAAGGTGGCTGTACAAAATCTGATGGCAGGGGTCAAGCGTAAGGCCCGGCAATTCGGATTTGGAAAAGCGGAAGCCTAACTGAATATTTTTCCTGAATTTTATACTAATTGAACTTGAAAAAGAAATTTAATTTGATTTTTTAAATAAACGATTTCACCGATTTACACGCGTTTTCCCTTGACCAAATTTTGACCGTATCACCCTTTACAAGACAACACATTTCAATTTCACAAAAAAAAACAAACTACCTGAACTAACGAACCAACCATTGATTTCAAACATTACAAACGCCAGAAAAGTGTTGCTTATTCTGTTAGGCCAGCTTGCTGTAACTTTTACGAATACGTCACTAGGCTTTGTGCATAAATTACGTAACACATGAATAGGGGGAAGGGTTGAGCAACCAGTTACTTATTGTGGCATATGGGGGAGGGGGGTTTTAAAATCGTTACCTAACAAAATAAACAATTAAAAAAAAATAATTAGATGTGAATACCAATTTGAATCGATAAAATTTCCTATCCTATTTCCTATCGATAAAATTTCCTAATTAAAAACTATATTTAAAAATTCTTCAATCCATATTTTGAAGGAAAAATTTCGAAACTGAGTCGAAATTTTTGTTTTGTATTATTAATCACGTTTGCCATAACTGGAAAACTGCACCAATTATTGCCATAGTTTTTAAATTTAGGTACCTTTGATAGCCAATCGCATGTGTTTCTTATAGGAGAGGCGAGATTAGAAACCATTTGGCCAAATGGTGCAATAGAAATCTGAAATTTTAAGGAAAATAGATTATATCTATCTTTTGATTGCAAACAAAATTCTAAAGCTTCGATAAATGGAAACGTACTAACTAAATGGGATTTACTAAACAAAAGGTATCTTATGACGATTTGCATCACCAATTGGCGCTATTTCCATAAAATGGTACATCTACACGCCAAGAAATGTATTGTTCTGTATAGATTCAAATTTTTTATTGTTGACTCATGACTTACTACATGACTTATTCAAACAATACCGATTTTATTTTTGAACCAACAATAAATTGTGTTGTTTCTAAAAGCGCTGCAAAGGAGATTTTTATTAAGAACAAAAAACCCTTTTTGTTGAATCAAAAAATAAGATTTTTTGAACAGTGTACCTTTGCATTGATTCAAGCAAAGCGACTGAATTGAAAAAAAAATATTGTTATTTATTTATTAAATGAAATAAATGGACTACTTTTGGCAATCTATACTAATTTTAAGTCACCCAAAAAAAAAATGATTAGAGCTGGTGTCTGGATACTTCAATTTCGAAACAAAAAAGAAAAAGACATAAGAACAACAACAATAACAGTTTTTGTGTTTTTTTAACAATTATTTGTCCCATGTTGTTCTCACCTCTAATACAATGCTTTTTGCTGAAAAATTTTACTTTCGAAATTAAAAAAAAAAAATTATTTATTCAGTGTATAGTTTTTTTCACTGATTTTTAAAATATTTTATTTTTTCATTTAAATTCCCTTCCATTTCTTCTTAGACAGCTTTTCTCTAATACGAACGATCTCCGAGTCGCTGTTTTTCTCAAAACTTTTGTATAAAAAACACATAAGCCCTTCTCAAAAGTTACTCTTGAGTCCAAACAATATATCTATATGTCAAAATATGTATTCTGTGATATTGAATATGTTTGCGAAATTTCGTCCAAATCACAGCGGCTCGAGTCAAATTTCGACAGTTAGTTCCTTAGTGTGTCTTTGAATTTTGTTTAGTTTAACAACTTTTCACCAATTTTTTTACATCATATTTAATATTTTCTAAATAAATTTTAAGTTTTCTTCCAAATAAATCAAAATCACGTGTTGCAAAACATGGTTGGTTTTATGAAATTTCAACAGTATTTTTTGCTATATACAGTACCCGCATAATCACAAACCATTACTGAACCATTTAACTTATTGTTGACGATCGCTTCCATTATTGTTACGCCATTTACACTTATAGTTGACAACTATAAACTAACAATCTCCACTATAGTTTCAACGATATATCAGATGGTAAAAGGCCAAATAACAATATGCTGAATAGGCGGTTAAGTTAGGTTACCATAAAAAAATGTCAATTTTCACGAACAAAATTTTTGCTGTACTCTATGTCAAAAAGTTAGTATATAATCCAGACCGAGAGCAGACAATAATAAACCTTTCAATGACAATATGACAAACAATAACAATATGTGTTAATGTAGAGGTTTTATGGTCAAAATGAGATTAAACTATTCGATAACATTAACATAAAATGTGACAATATATCTTATATTCGAAATACAGTTTCGATTATATAGCAAATTGTTTTTCGTTATGCGGGTAGACACACTGGGTAATTTTAACAACGGAATGGATTATACCCATTTTGAGTGTATTCTTTTGACAGATTATCGCTGAAGATAAATAAGCAGGCCTTTGACAAGCCTATATCAATAGCAGTGATTGACAGTAGACAGGATGTCTTGGGCCCAAATTGATTTGGGCCCGCTGTCAGCTGTCAAATAGAAGTCTAATCATTTGTTTTGGTTGTTTGTTTTGATGTAAAACACCACAGAAAGCGATCTTTCTGCTTTGTATGACGTGCACAACGAAAACGAGCAACAAAAGACAAAACGTAAACGAGCTACAACAAACACAACTTACAATGTTGACATTATTTTGATAGCTGAGCTTGCTGAGATGCTGTCTACGTGAAAAGTGGTCCTTGTCATAGGCCTGTAAATAAGCGATTCCGTTTGTTTATATTTATCAGCTACCATGGAAGCAGGGTTGCGGCTTATCATTTTTGACTCAGGCATATTCATTTGCCAATATCTCCTTTCAGAGGGTCGATTTGATAATATGATGTATAATGAACTTGTAGTGCATGAGTAGACCTACAACTTTGTCTAACAGTACATTGCTCTAACTCCTATATCTTCGACATGAGAGCGTATATTCACAGTGATCTTCACGATGATAATCGCGTGATCTTCACCGCGAATATCATTGCGAAGATCACTGCGAATATACGCTCTTATTCCTCAGATATAAGAGATAGAGCAATGTATTGTTAGATAAAGTTGTAGGTCTACTCAAGCACCATAAGTTCATAATACATTATATTTTGAAATTGAGCTTCTGAGAAGAGCTATCGGCAAATGAATATGGATAAGTCAAAAATGATAAGCCCAACCTTACATGGAAGCCATACGGGAGCAAGTTCTAAAATGACATTTACAAAAGCAGACCGTGTCAGATAGTTAATAACCTTAAGCAGTTCGGAGTAAGTGTTTTGTTTTTCGTACCTTGAAACGGTTAAAGGAAACTGGAAATCCCTTGTCAATAGAAAGGAGTTGCCAGACGAACTGCCAGAACGAAGAAAAATATCAAATGTGTGAGGGAGCGAATAAGACGTAATCCGGCCGTATGTGGGCGTAAATTGAGCAAATATTTTCAAATGTCCCCTGCTTCAATGAACAGGCTTCTCAGACATGATCTAGAATGCAAACCGTACAAGAAACAACGGATTCACGGGTTGACGGAGCGTCAAAAGCAGGGTTAAAAGCTCCTCCTTCTTGAGGACGGTCATAATCAACAAACTGATCGTGTGTAAATCTGGCCAAAATTTCAAGAGAATAACTAGCCGTAGAACCACCCAAGCAACACACAACCATCAAAAATGGTTTCAGCAGCTTGACTGTGACTTAATTGAGTCACAGAGCAGTCCCCTTTACTGAGTTGAAACAAGTGTGCTACTAAGGCATAGACTAACACTAAGACCAGTAGGTCCCGAACAAATACGATTTTTTTCTCGGCTCAGTCAGTACTAGCACATCGGTCCCAAGCTCCGTCCCAAGGTCAATAATGCGCTCCTAATAATGAACTCACACGAACACACTCTCAAATATTCTGTCAAAATAACACAGCAAATCAAAACAAAGGCGCAAATATGTACAGCAAGGTGATGGCTTCAAGGTGTACTTTGGACCAAGGGGTTCTACAACAGTGTACCAATTTCAAATCGCTAGTTGCATATTGATTGTTGGTAGAACGCTATAGAAGAATCCAAGTTGAACAAATTTGGATTGATGGATTTTTGTTACATCATACAACAAACCGCTTTTAATTAGAATTTCATTTGAATTTTTTAAAAGCATTTTAAAATGTTCGTCCTATACTTTAACATGGGAGCTGTCAGATTTATCACCACGGTGTCTTCTTCTTTTTTCAACCTGGATTCTTCCATCAGAATGTATCGAAAATCAAATCGTGCGTGCCAGATCAAAGAATAGGGCGACAGATTCGAATTGAATTACTATGGTTTATTTCTATTACATGTATTTTTCAAATGAAAAATAAATGCTAACATTTGGTTGATTTGTTTTGCAACAATCCTATTTTTTTTAGTGACACCTATTGTGAGACACCCCCTACATTTCGAGTCCATATAGATCAGTGCACTGGCCCTAACCTCAATTCTGTTTTAACATTTTTGGGTGGTTTGTTTTGGTTACTATCTTCTTTGTTTTCATTCCCAGAGTGAACAAAATTTATTACTGGTGCAGGATCGTTATTCTAACGAAACAATTTTTTAAGTTTGAAAATCAAATTCAAATTAATAACTATGGAATCCATTGGAAAGTTGTCGAGAGTTGTCATACTTGCGAATAAGTAACCAAAACAAACCACCCAAAAGTGTCAAATTTTTGTCGGACTGAACCGACTGACGTCTGCGTGCACTGATCTATAGTAGATCTGTTAGTCATTCAGACATTTTTTTTAAAGGCTCCACCAAACTGCAGCGTTTTTTTGCCGCCGCGGCAGCGAAATCGCGGCGGAAAAATTGCCGCGGTGAGATTACATGGCGGCTTATGGGAGCGCACAAACCAATGCGATTTAAAAACGCATCGCGTCGGTTTGGAGCACTCCCATAAGCCGCCATGTAATCTCACCGCGGCGATTTTCCGCCGCGATTCGCTGCCGCGGCAAAAAACGCTGCAGTTTGGTGGAGCCTAAGCTTGTAACAAAATATAGGAACTTTTTTCAATAGGGTGATTCTAACAATGAGAGATTCTCTCCTGCCTCGCTTTCTTTAATTTATCACAGCGCCATTATAAAACCTTCGAAGGTTTCTTAAGTACAGATTGAAACACAACAGTGCTGGCCAGCATGCTCCTTAAATAGAAAAATGAAAAACGTAAAGGTGATAGGAATATGCATGAAAGAAAAAGTAATCTAAGAGAGTCTTTCAATATTAGATTTCCCCTAATGAAAAAAGTCCCTAGAAATATTCGTTGCTCTTTTTATTGTTTTCATACAATACACTAATGTTCTTTCTGTGTCAACAAATGATTCGTGCTCTTGACAGTTCGTTTTCCAAACTGGATATATCTGAATATTTTTCAATCAAATTTTCCATAGAAATATACATAAGAGGTGATCAATTTAATTTAATTTGCGAAAGGATGCTCTAAATTCATTCCTTGCGTTTATTAACATTTTCTTTACAATTATTTACCTTAACATAATCGTGTAAAAATCTGGATGTCCAAAATTCCATTCACATTTTGCTGGGTTCCAGCGAATGAATTTTAGTGTGTTAAGTCAGATTCTTAGAAAGTCTACATTACCGATAAACGAACACTGCACCGCCTAGATGTAGTCTCACTATGTTGATAGTGAAGCTTTAACAGTGCTGTCGGCCTTTTAACTATCCATTAGCGTTGACTGCACTGCTATAGTTATGAAATTCGCGCATTGCTATACACGAAGAACGCATGGAATCAGTCCAAAAGAGTTTCAATTACATACCCATCGAAATTTGAAATGGGCTGCATCACCTCTCTCGTCATACGAATCCCGCTGCTTGCACATTAACATACAAACACTCAAGGAACGCTATTCTCCATGAATGATTATGCAAAAAAATTCCCTATCAATCTTAAGTGTATGATGAGCCGATGTAATCAACGTTGCGAAGCCATTGAAATCATCATGTGAACAATCAAATAAAATCTAGATTTGTTGTTGCTGGAGCATGTAAGTGCAGCATTGTAATCCTAGAGTGTTGTCAACTTTTGCTTGACAAAATAAATAAATAAATGAATGTCAGTTGTTCCATCCATTTGCACCCTATTTTCCATAAAATGAATCAATAATTGGTCACTCAATCTCATTGTTTTCTTTGTTTTTATTTTTTATCATTTCAGCTGTTAACATTAATTTCTGTGGCCTCGGCGTCTCCCCACTTGTTGAAGAAAAAACTGATACTTTCATCGGACAGTGATGGCGGTTATGGTGGCGGAGGCGGCGGTGGTTCTGGTGGCTTTTCAATTGGCGGAGGTGGTTTCGGACTGAGCTTTGGCGGGGGACTTTTGGGTGGTCATGGAGGCGGAGGTGGTGGTGGTGATGGCGGCGGATATGGAGGAAGCACATCGCAGTCCCACACTGGAGCATTTGCTGGAACCGGTGGTGGTGGCGGCGGCGGTGGAGGCAGTTTTGGTGGGTCTGGCGCTGGACACTCACCTTCGTATGGACATGGCTATGGCGGCCAGGGTGCAGTTAGCAGTCCTGGAGTTGTGTCGGCAGGCCATTCAAATGGGAATAGTTTTGCCAGTGCGAGTGCAAGCAGCTTTGCAAGTGCCAGCGCTGGTGGACAAGCTGGATACGGAGGTGGTTCTGCGCCTGGGGGAGTTTCGGTTGGTTACGCTCCGGGTGGAGGACATGGTGGACATGGATCCGGTGCCAGCGCTGGTGGTGGAGGTGGATTTGTTGGTGGCTCAGCGGGCTATGCTCCGAGTGGCGGCCATGGAGGCCAAGGATCGGTAGGATTTTCGGAAAATTCTGGAAGTCATGGGGGTGGATGGGCTCACGGTGGCTCAAGTTCTAACGGTCATGGATTTGCTGGAGGTAGCGGAGCAACTAGTGGTGGTTATGGAGGTGGAATCACGAAAGAGATAACCATTACGAAACATGTGGACAGACCGGTTCCAGCAAAGCCAATCGTAATAGAGAAACCCGTTCCTGTTCATGTTGACAGACCATATCCTGTGTATATTGAAAAGGAAGTTCCTGTCACGATTGTGAAAGAAGTGCCTGTGAATAGGCCTGTACCGGTTCCAGTTGGGGGTAACATCGGTGGTGCAGCGGGTGGTGGAAGTTATGCATCAGCATTTGCTGGCAGTAGCAGTTATGCCTCAGGTGGAAGCTATGGAGCTGGTGGTGGTGGAGGACATGGCGGCGGATTCAGTGCTGGTGGAACAGGAGGATACGGAGGAGGAGGTTATGGTGCAGGAGGGGGAGGTTATGGAGGAGGAGCGAGTGGTGGTGGCCGAGGTGGTGGTGGTCATGGATTTACAAAAACTATTACCATTGAGAAGAATTTTAACAAGCACAAACACCATCATCATGGATGGTGATAAATATGATTCGATAAGTACGCCATCCTGTGGCCAACAAAAAAAAAATAGATGTTTATTTCAATAACAAATCATGTAAAACAAATGAATTGTACAAAGCAGATATATGTTTTAAAAATGTTCCATTAAATTTTAAAATGTATAAGTAGTTATTTTATAAAATAAAGTGTTAAAAATTTAAACCTTTTAATTATTGTATTCATCACAACCAACAATGCAGTTATGGTTTTACTGGATTAGAACATCAATGTGGCATTATTTAGTCTTTTTGGTTTGTCTATGAAATCGAAACGAACGAAAAAATTGTTTCCGGAACAACGATGATTCTGCAATAATTAAACGAAATACTACTACTTGACACCCCAGTGGGCCTGGGTTCAATCCCAGTCGAGGTCGAGGCAAAAGATCTAGTCACATCTTCCTTTCTGAAGGTAAATTAATCCGTTGGTACCGGCTCATGTGTTGATTAGTGCGAGATGTAGGGTCCTGGTGGTGGAGTAGTCTTCCTGGCGTCAGTCGTTGTCACCACGATCCAGAAGACCACTGCCCACACCATCACGACGAAGGACATGGAATGCAAGCCGTATAATTAACGCACGGTTTACGGGGTAACGGGGGGGGGTAGGGTTCCATACCTTTACGTCGTATAGGTCCTCATTATACTTGTTGTTTTTAAATCAACTGGATTCGAAACAGCAGGAGTTACAGCGATAGTACTAGAACTAGTAGGATTGCAGCGTTAAATGAACTCCTCCTCTCCAGAATTTACCGAATCTCCTCTTAGATCAATGCCAACACTGACTTCATGGTCAATGTGATACTCCCAGATTCACCCGTCTTCGAGACGTACAGCATACCGCAGCTTTTCAAGCTTCTCGGCGAGCCTCCCAAATTTCCACTTACCTTTCGACAGGATATCTCGCACACGTACTCGGTCACCATCTAGTAACTGACGCACAGTAATATCCACCTTGCTTGAAGTTTTCTTCTTCGGCAGCAGCAGGTTGACTCTAGCTCGAATCTGTTGACCGAAGACGAGCATTCATGGTGACTTCCCCATTATTGTATGAATAATTTTGCGGTAGGTAAGCAGGATGTCACACAACTCCAAGGATGTCACACAATGTAAGGATACGAAGCAGTACATCGAAATTGACACATTGTCTAAAGTTTCTGGATACCCAAGTTTATATACAATTACAGTTGAACCACAATCTGCAGACAAGTAATCACAAAGAGAATTACTGTTATCATTTTATATTTTAACACTCTTTTACTATATTTTATATGACATTTTTAGCTGTGCATTAATGCATTTTTGTAAGTTTTAGCCCACCTAACCCACGTAATTAAGGTCTTTTTTTACACGGGTTGCTTTCGGCGATAGCTCAAGAACGGAACAACTTATCGTCCTAATTCGTAATCATATGGCAAAAAGTAATCATATGGCAGTTTTTCAAAAAAAAAAAATCACAGTTTTCAGAGTATATAGGGCTTCTGGCGCATTGAAGAATTGAACAATCAACCTAACTACTCTGTCGAAGAACAACAGTGCGAATCCCATTACTTCTCCCATGTTTCCCGCACTTTTGGAGGAAGATATATGGTTCGTCTCCCTCGCCACTCAAGTTTTGACCACATGCTCGGTGAATCGAAATCTGCAGCCTTTCGTCGATTCCATTGTCTAGAAAAACGGATAAACAGAGAGCCACACTTAAAAGAAGAGAGAGATTTGTCGCACCTACTGAAGCTGAACCATAGCAGGTACACTATCTGCCTCACCATGCTGTCCTAAAAGAGGCCAGCAATATCACAAAGGTCAAGGTAGTCTTTGATGGATCAGCCCAAACTTCGACCGGATACTCCCCCAATGATGCTCTCCGTGTAGGCCCGATTGTACAGGACGAATTACTGACTCTTGTTCTCCAATTCCAGAAGTACCCCATAGCATTAGTGGCGGACATTGCGAAAATGTACTGCAGCGGGTTCTCTGGAGGATTCACCCGAATGACCCAATCGACACCTATGAGTTGGCAACAGTGACTCATACCCTGCAATAGCTAGCTGCGGACGAGGGAGATGCCTACCCACTTGGTGGGCCGCGCTCAAGATAGGATTTCACATGGATGACTACATACGGGAAGCGAACACTGAAGACGAGGCAATCCAAACCCGAGAAGTGCTAGATGAGCTACTAGTCGAAGGAGGATTCCATTTGAGAAAGTGGACGTCGAATAACCAGAACGTTTTGGAAGGACTGGACCCGTAACAGATTGATACCCAACCAACCCTAAAATTTGTTAACCACAAAGCCACAAAAGCGCTGGGAGTAAGCTGGGATCCCGGAACTGATTAACTGCGCTTCGATACCAATCTCGATCTTGGCAGTAGGCCGCCCCCAAAAAGGTCGATTTTTTCAGCAGTTTCCAAGCACTTTGATCCACTGGGCTAACGGCACCTGTCGTCATACGGACAAAAATGCTACTGCAGAAGCTCTGGCTGCAACCCTGCAGCTGGGACGACGAAATTGCCGACACCATACGAGCAAAATGGGAGCACTACCGTTTCGAATTGCCGAAAATCTCCCCCTACTGAACTGTCCGCTTTGCCTTCTTGCCAAACTCCTCCGGCCAGTTGCACACATTCGCGGATGCATCCCAGGAGGCATAAAGCGCTTGCATCTATGTCCGATCAACCAACCCCGAGGGAAAAACGAAGGTTCAGCTGATCGCTTCTAAATTGAAGATGGTCTCCCTACCACGATTAGAAGTGTGCACCGCAGTCATCGCTGGACAATTGCACAAGAAAGTTGTCGTCGCACTGGACATGTCGATTTCCGCTTCGTTCTTTTAGTCTGATTCGACAGTCACCCTTGAATGGTTGAGATCACCCCCCTTCACCTGGAACACCTTTGTGGCCAACAGGGTCTCGGAAATAAAGAGCACCACACAGGGGTCCTGTTGGCATCACGTCGCTGGCAAACACAATCCTAAGGAGGATTGAAAGATTTCCTCAACAGTAATCTGTGGCACAGTGGACCCTCGTGGCTGCAACAACCTGAAAAAGAGTGCCCAATCACAACGAAGCACCCAGAAGCACATGAAGATGTCCTAGAACGACGAAAGCTGGTGGCGGCGGTCCAAAACAAACCCGTAGCGAACCCAATTTTCAACACGTCATCCTCCTAAAATCGACTGATACGAGAAACAGCACATTGCCTTCGCTTTGTAAACGTATGTCGTAGCAAAACGTCAATGTCGTCACAACCCGAGTTGGAACTGGAAACAAAATCAACTTCTGTGGGAGAAATGTCAATAGCCCGAAACCTAGTCATCAAACTTGCCCAAACCGATGCATTTTCCGAGGAGATTAGGTACTTGGGGAAGGGGAAGTTCGTATCCAAACATTACCACTTCAGGCTTTTCCACGGTGGCGGCCATGCGCCAGGGATATTGGCCTATACAGGGCCGCAGAGTAGTCAACAGTGTCATGAGAAACTGCTTCCAATGCGCTCGTGCCTCACCCGTTCCCGACAAGCAGCAGACTGGCCAACTTTCTGCGGAGAGAATTACCCCAAGCCGTCCGTTTTCCATCACCGGTATCGAATACGCGGGACCAGTCTTCATTAAAACTATTCACAAGCGAGTATCACTCACTAAGGCGTATATCAGCGTGTTCATCTGCTTCGCAAAAAAAGCGGTACACCTGGGGCTTGTTAGCGATTTGTCAACACCAGCATTCATCATAGTACTCCGGAGATTTAACGCTTGCCGAGGTTGGTACCAATGGTACACACATCCATTCCGACAACGGAAAAAACTTTGAAGGTGCTCACAATGAAATTCGCGAACCATACCAGCTGCCGCAACTTGAGAAATCGCCCCGAGAAGTGTGCAACTACTGTGCGAATCAGGGCATCCAATGATTCCACCCAAAGCACCACGTTTCGGTCGATTGTGGGAGGCAGCAGTGAAGGTCGCAAAGAAGTTTGGCGACTCGAAGCTCTCCTTTGAGGAAATTGCGACGACGCTAGCAGAGGTAGAATCATCAATGAACTCTCGCCCAATGACACCGTTTACTGAGGATCCAAACGATTTGGCCGTCCATACGCCAGCACACTTCCTCATCGGGGCAATTCCGGCAGCTTTTTCAGAATACAACTATAGCCAGACTCCCATCAACCGGTTGGACCATTACCGAAGACTGCGTCATCGAGTAACGTTTGCTTTGAAAAAAATGGACTTTTTTCGGATGGTGATAAAAAAAAGCTAACCCTGATAATTGCATTTGATAAATTTTTTCATGGAAGGCAATTATTTAAGCTTGCTTGCAACACAATATACGCCCTTGCGAGTGGCCTTCCGGCAGATAACTGGAACATTCGCCATGGCGGACGAAAACATGCATTTAGGCATGTTTTTTAGTTCTTTCTTCGTTTTATTTATCAATTCCTCCTTTTCACGACAAAATTGTTGGAGTAGATCTTACGCTTCAGGTTGGCCCCAAAAGTTCTCAATGGGACGCAGCTGGAGGACGTTGGACAGGTTCGCAGACTTGGGTAACCTCATCGATATTCCGCCGCTCCATCTCCTCCAACGATCGCTTCGAGTAATGGGTCGACGCCAGATCCGGCCAGAACACCGCGTTTTTGTCCTTATGGTATTTCTTGATGAACAACACAACTTCCGACAGGCATTTTGTACTATAAATTTCCTGTTCACGCCCAGTCCAGAGCGAAAGAAGAGCGGGTCTGACATCTTCTTCTCGCTGATTGTCAGCCACAGCACCACCTTCCTGGGGAACTTGGTGTGTGAAATAAACTTCACCTCGGAGCTCACTTCCTTCGTGGGGAAGTAAAATACGAAGTGCCCTGACAGTCGTGGCGATCCATCACGTCGCAACATCGCAAATCGCGAGAAAATCGAGTTGACCATCTTATTCAGCCGCTGCCGTTGCATCATTGCTTGCAGCTCCAAAACCAGTGGACGCGACTTCCGCTTCCCGACATCGCCAGGTACTGTTTCACTGTTTGGCCGGTTGGAACCGACCTCCCGTCCGAGCGCTCGCTGCGATGTAGCCACTTTTCCTCGGTCTTCCCTCTTCAGCATCCTCTGGAGCTTCTTGTTGCTCAGGGTTGTCCTCCGTCCGAAACCGGGCTTTCTTTCGATACTCTGAATATTGTCTAATAATGCCAAGATGATGTAGATGCCGTTCCAAAAAGTACCGCATGATCACCCTTTTCGACGCGGCGGGGTGCCGTTCTTTGAACGCGCACTCTTCTGAACGGAGTTGCTTTACTGTTTTTTTTTTCATCACGATTAGAGTTCGACTGATAGAGCTGTCAAATTTTGGCTTCTGACTCATGGGTTACTATGATTGATGCTGCATGGGTAGTCTTGTCAGAGCGGGAGAAGGTAAATCCATGAAAATCGGCAGTTTTGTCCACTTTTTTAATGCAATCGTTAAGAGCACAGCATAAAAGGTAAAATACCTAAGCAAAATATCTCAGAATTACAAGCAAAATATCGTTCAAAAATATCACCCACAAGCCTCAGATAACAAAAATCCGTAAGTACATCTACAGTGATTACTTTTGTTAGAATGCTTTGAAGAACTATCTCTTACTAAAATTAGGAAAATCTAGAAAATTAAAAGAAAGATGAAGTACGTGCTTTATTTTGTCCAGTGATGTATTTAGATTTATTTTAAAGTAACCATTTGTTAGATTTATTTTTTAAAGTTCTACAGTCTTTATTATTGAAAACTTAGCGAAAAACAAAACATTCAAAAGCCTGGTGGCCGCATATTTGCTTGAAGAAGAAGTAGGTTTCGGTGGAAAAGCATCTTTTGTTTATGAATTCATGAATTTCGCACATTAGGATTGTAGTTCTTGAGCTATAATCGAACCAAACCAAATGTTAATGTAAATTGATGACGTTGAAATCACATACATATGGATCATTCCATCCGAAGTGTCCGAGAAAAAGTTAAAATGTGGACATGACCTTCACGGATTTCATCCAAATTTTGAGGAATGATTCATTTGCAATTATATGTAAAACTAAAATTTTTTGTGTCGATCGGACCACTCCTCGGTTATTGGGGCTCTCCCTTTTTTTAAGTTTTTGCAAAATGCTCATTTTGTTTTATTTATATCTCCGTAACTATTATGCTAAAAGACAAACTAATAACTGTTATATAAAGGAAATTGTTCAAAAAACTCATAAAAATATTATTTTTTAAGCAGCAGTGTCTGCCAAACATGCTTATTTTTCTTTTAAAATTTAAATTGCAATTTTGCTCAATGCTGGTGTCTGATTTCCAAAATATGACCAGGCAGTGTTGCCAAATATGCATTTTTCCGTTTATAATAAAATTGCTAATTTAACACTCAATGCAGATATTTTAATTAAAAAAATGACCACGCCATCGTGTTTCTTTCTTACACTATTTTGCATAAATACACTCTAAAAATTCTATGTACACTTAGTAGCAAATAAGGCCGAACAAAATTTTGCTTCTAAAAAACGCCTTTCATCCTTTTGTTACTATGTCAATTATCAATATTTTTGGATGAAAATTTTACAACACTATAACCAATGTACAGACCTTATGTGACCAAAATTGATAACGTTTATAAATTTGAAGTTTTCTTAACATAAGTGAAAAAAGTCGTTTCTGGACATACTAATTTATAAAATCCGTATTTCTGTGAAAAATTAAGATAACATATCTAACGAGTGGAAACAGTTCAAATTTTGCCCACATTATTTTCTAAGTATTTTTTGGCTAAGGAGAAATTTAAAATATGTTATCTAAATTTTCACTGACATACGGATTTTTTAAACTAGAAAACAAGAAGTTCTTTGTTTCAAAACACTGTAACTCTGGAACGGCTCCAAATACCCTGAGATTTTTAGTGTTTTTATGTAAAATAGAGTGTGAGGAATATGATGACGTGGTCATATTTAAAATCAAAATATCTACATTGAGCGAAAATGGCAATTTAAATTTTAAAAAGAAAAATTGGCATGTTTGGACAACACTGCTGCCAAAAACAATATTTTTTATGAGTTTTTTGAACAACTTACTTTAAATAACAGTTATTAGTGTGTCTTTTAACACAATAGTTACGGAGATATAAATAAAACAAAATGAGCATTTTTACAAAAACTTAAAAAAAAGGGGTGGCCCCAATAACCGAGGGGTGGTCCGATCGACACAAAAATTTGTAGTTTTACATATAATCGCAAAATGAATCATTCCTCGAGATTTGGATGAAATCCGTGAAGGTCGTAGCATATGTGGTGGACACTTCGGCTGGAATGACCCATATTTGTTTTTTTCTCAGCACGATGCGATAAGACCAATAAGATTCTGTACCCTTTGTGCAGGTATGCCTCGATTATATGTACATGTCACTTAGCTCTTCCAGAATCGGTTTCTCCAAAATGACAATCCAATCGGGAACATCAAGAACAGCAACAGACTGAAATGTCTCTCCACTACATATTGATATTGAATTAAACGTTAAGTGGGTTAGCCATGTACGAGTAACACACCTTCAAAATTCTTTTCTTGTTCTATTTTATTAGAATTTAAAAACGACCATTTACAACATCCCAGCTTTCTTTTTCTCCTCTAGTAGTTCATTTTAAAAATAATTCATCTCCTCTCTAGTTTTATAAAGTTCCCTTGTATCATCTATATAAATAAAAATGAGTTGGGGTTTCCTTTGTCACGATTTAACTCTGCGAGCGGAAGGACCGATCGGCGTGAAATTTTGTATGCAGAGGTTTTTGAGGCCAGAAAATAATCTTATGATGGTTTAAGACCCCTCCCTTCACTGGAAAGGGGCTCCCATACAAATGAAACACAAATTTCTACACAACTCGAGAACTAATCAAGCAAAAGAAACCAAATTTAGCATGTGTGAGTTTTTGAAGGCAAAAAGGTTTTTATGGTAGGTTGAGAACCCTCCCCGTCATAAAGAGGGGGCTCCCATACAAATAAAACACAATATTCTGCATAACTCGGGAACTAATCAAGCAAACGGAATGAAATTTAGCATGTGGTGGTTTTTTAAGACAAAAATGTTTCTATGTTGGTTTGAGACCCCTTCCCATCCTAAAGGGAGGGGGATCCGATCAAATGAAATACAATATTCTGCATGACTCGAGAACTAATCAAGCAAATGGAACCAAATTTAGTATATGGTGGTTTTGAAGACAAAAAATTGTTCTATGTTGATTTGAGACCCTCCCTTTCTGAGAGGGGGACCTATTCAAATGAAATGCAAATCTTTGCATAACTCGAGAACTAATAAGAGAAATGGAACCAAATTTCGCATGTGGAAGTTTTTGAAGGAGGAAATGTTTCTATGGTGATTTGAGACTCTTCCGTCATATGAGGAGGAAGGGGGAGGGGTGCTCTCAAACAAATGGAACCCAAATTTCTGCATAACTCGAGAAATAATCAAGCAAATGGAACCAAATTTGGAATGGACGAGTTTTTTAAGGCATGAAATGTTTTTATGGTGGTTCAAAGCCCCTCCTCCTCTAAAAAGGGGGGCTCTCATACAAATGAAACAAATTTCAACCAAACATGAGAACTATACCTACTGCTTTGCAAATTTGTATTCAGTGGTTTTTGGGTCCGGGAAAGCATCTTACTGATAGTTCGAGAGCCCTCCCGCTTCTAGAAAGGGTGGGATCCCATGCAAATGAAAAACAAATTCCTGCATAACTCGAGAACTAATCAAGCAAAATGGAACCAAAATTGGTATGGGTGATTTTTGAAGGCAAGAAATGTTTTTGTGGTAATTTAGACCTCTCCCTCACTCTGAAAAGGGGGCTACCATACATACGAAACACAAATTTAAACCAAACATGAGAACTATCCCTACCGCTATGCAAAATTTGTATGCAGGGGTTTTTGGGTCCGGGTAAGGATCTCATTCTAGTTCGACACCTCTCCTGCCTTTAGAAAGGGGG